>LPNX010268382.1:27890-110137 GCA_001517045.1 Pseudotsuga menziesii | reverse complement strand
TACTAAGCTTCGCTGTGAATTCCCGGTAGTGGGTTATGCAAGTTTGGTTTGTTTATTATGCTGTGAAGTTATATGTGAATGAATGATAAGTTAACAATAATTTGATTAGTAATTATTTAGAAAGGCTAAGGTACAGTAATACCCCTCTCTGCATGCAGAAACCTGATTCTGCGGCCCCCCATTGCTGTTTCGGGTGAGACTGCAACCTGCGCGCAGGTTGTTGCCGAAAGGGCCAACACAGTGGGTCTTTTGTTGGTGCGACGTATAAAGCGTTAACCCGGGTCTGCCCATGTGCCCAACACAAGTTCTAAAGAAGTAATCAATTAAGAAATCAGAGACAAAAGAAACACAACTCAAGAAAAAACTAAAGCAAAAATAAATGAAAGCTAAGAATCATTATGGGGATTTAATGGATACTTTATGTGGTTCGAAATATTAAATTCTGAATGACAGTCCGGATGGTTAGTATGGAAAGGCAGTCCGAATGACAGTCCAAATGGCGGAAAACAATGTGAATTACGAAATAAACAGCCGAAATGATCCTGACACCAGCTGGTTTATGCATATGAGTATATAGTGCAGAAAAAGAGAGTAACTAAGCTATTTAGCAATTGAAACAATAGAAGAGCACTTATGATAATCTACCTCTAAGAAGAGAAGTCATTTCCTATTGTATAATAAAACAAGTTAAAATATAAGTGCAATTAATCTACAGCTACAAAAGAATTAACAGAGTTGAACCTAACTATGAGCTAAGCCTAAAACATTAAACTGATTAAACCCTAGCTAATTGCAAATATAAAATTAGAGAACAAACTGAAAGAAAGGCTAAAAATAACTATGCGCGACCTTTCACTTTCAATTCTGGAAACATAAACTATATTAATAGCAACAAATAAATTTGATTAACAACATATAATACACGTTACGGGTGACAAAGTAACATCAACTATAGGAAATCGAATTACATACAGAAGTTGGAAACAAAAACTACTTATCTGCAAAAGGAAATAACGGAAATACACAAGTGGAAGACCTCTGGTTGTTGAGGGGCCCTTCTCAACAATCAGGGGTTGCGCTTACATCAATCAATCACTCACGAAAACAAAGACATATATCCACAGCTGAAAATAAAATTTGTATTAAACTTGGGACAGAGTTTACAGAGTTTCTATGCCAACGACAACTAGCTAGCTTTTGACTCTCATCTAGAGACGACTTTATATTTTTTACAATGGAGGAGCAGGTCGACCCTTTCAGTGGTCGACCGCTCTAAGAATAAGAAGTCTAAACAGCTAAACAAATGATTGTATAACAAATTACGACAACACACGGGCCATCTTCCTAATTCCTTGGGCGTCGGTTTTCCTCGCACGCAGCTAATCCGTTGATCTCTATTGACGTGGGAAGATGATGCGGTGTCAAGCTGAGAGAGCAGGAGCTCAAATCTTCTATAGCAAGGACTACCGCATGAAGAGAAACGCATGGCCAACAAAACCATGAAACCATTATTTTCTTTTAACGCCCTAAAATATTCCAACCAACAAAGCCGCAGGTAAGACGGAGGGATGTATAACGATCTGGATGCAACTCTACATGTTTGGAGTGAATGTGTGTCCAAGTGGAGGTCCGTTCGAAAACCACAGCCTACAAAAAAAGTCTATATACCAAGCACGTTTAAAAATGTCACATAATTGTTGATAAAACCATGAAATAATGAAAATTAACCGAGACTTGTATGATATTCAATTACATTCATACATGTGTTTAATTTATGGTCTGAATGGCAAGAAGTATGCCAAAAAGCGACAAAATTAATGTCGACAAAGCAAATTAACAACAAAAAATGATGACAAAATTGGGATCAGCACTAACCTAATAAAATGTACTTGCCCAAGACTTTCTCTACCCATGCCTTGAACGCTTTAAATTTATTGAAGTCTTCCAACTTTTTTTTCAAAAAATAAACCAACACTCTTATATAATAATCATTTATAAAAGTTAGGAAATACCTAGCACTATTTATAGACTAAGTGGGGAATAGTACAAATATATTAGAATGAATAAGTTGCAAAATATCATAATGGGTGAACCCCCAGTATGAATATCAGGTCAACAGCCTCCACCCCCCTCCCCTCCCCAACTGTTTCCACAATGTTCCATTCCCAGGCTTACAACAAACCAAACTCTCTTTTGTTTAACAAAACTATAGTTCTCACACAAGTTTAATTACAAGACTTAGTCCCATAAAGAATACGTTAGTATATTTCACATATATTTCCAAGGAACTAATGACATAACATCACTGCATCTAGAGTATTCCTGAAGTTTGTTGTTGTTCCGTGGATTTTCACTGCATCACCACACAAATGATAGAGGGTCTCATAAGATTATCCATTTTCTACCACTAGGAATCCTTTGGTGATTTTTCAACAATAGTCACCAAAGGTAGTAGAATACCCTAACGTATCCATCATCTTGGTTGAGAGAAAATTATTCCATAGATCTATTGTACTAGCTTCAACTGAAGTTGAATTGGTTTTATATTCTTCCTTTCCTTTTTCAGATGGAAACAATGGATTCATAAAGTTCCCTCGTTTTTTATAATTCCAATACTTCCCTTTCAACTTGCATCCTCTGAATTGTGATCTACTTTTTCGACCCCTTTGCTAGATCTCCCTATCACATATAGGGCTTCATTGATAGAGGGAACCATATATTTTTTTTCATCAACTCTTATCACAACAAAGTTGCTACCACGTCATCAAATTTTAGAGTTCCTGATGATGAGTTGGTGATGGCCATCACCAAATGATCCCAAGTGTCTTGAGGGAAACAAGTAAAATGATTGATTTCTCTACATCCTCCAGCTTGACACCAATTGAAACCAATTTACTAAATAGGGTGTTAAACTCATTTAGTCAATCTTCCATATATGAACCCTCCTTCATCCTTGGATGATAAAGTTGTTTATTTAGAAAAACCTAATTTGTAGTCGATTTAGTCTCATATAGCTTCTTAAGTTTCTCCCAAAGGGATTCCACAATATTTTTTCAACAAGACAGAGTATGTTAGGAAAAACTATGATTGTAGAAACCCTTCCTATCCTTTGTCCATTCTTCATTTATCATGCTGTTAGGTTTTTTCACAACCTCTTTCAAGGCTAGGGCTTGGTTGCTTTGGACCAATAATCCTCCACCTTCATTTTCCATAGGTAGAATTTCTTGCCATCAAAATTCCCGATCTCAAACTTGGTTAAAGCTCCTATCATTGTTGTAATTCCCACTAAGAGTAAACCCTATGCCTGCAAGTTTTTTAGGCTCTAATACCATGTGTTAGAAAAATATAAAAATAGAAGTAAACAACAATAACAATAAAACACAATATTTACATGGACATGTTATGCCCAAGTAAAATCATTTGATAATGATAGCTTCAAATTTTATTATTACTCGCCTAAAAACTTATAATGGTTTCTTGTGATAAACAAATGATAAAGATCATTCTCTTTTATACAATACATAAGAGGATTCTAGAAGGTACTAAATTTCTCTATCCCCACACTCCAAGGTTGGGGGAGTCTAGTCACCCCTATAGCCCCCTTAGCCCATATGAATCACATGCAAGGTTAACCATACACCTCACTCTAGAAAAATACCAGAGACTTGGATATTGAGTTTACCTCTTAACTGGTTCATCTTTCACATTTACATTCTTTTTATTTTCTTCTAAAATATTTATTCCAAATATTTAATATATGAAAAAATATTTTTTAAATCTAAATACAAATCAAATACATATTAGCAAAAATATCTTTAAATATTTTTTTTTACCTTTTTTATTAGATTTTTTTGGTCCTAATGCTTGATTATTGTTTTCATATGTATATACTCCAACACTTAACTCTTAAAATAATGAAAATTTGCATCGTACAATTAAAGTTATTCTTGCATTCAAAAGCATAAGATTACAAACTTACCTTCTCAACCTGATCATCATCACTCTTTATCTTGAGTCGTTAAGATTTTTTTTCTTATATTTTCATTATTATTATGAAAAAATTAAATTAAAAAAACAAAACAGTTAATAAAAAAAACTATAAATACAATCCTAAACTTAAAGAATTTCAATAAACTAAAAATAAATACAATTCCATATTCCAATAAACTAAATATACTATAGGTTAGAGTCATACAACTATTAAAAGAAAACATAAACTCAACTTCATCTTGAACTTGTCCTTCATCTTCAACGTGTCCAATAAGTATTTAAAACTTAAAAATGGGAATAAATGATAAATTCTATAAACTTTATCACTATTAAAAAAATCCCCATATAACTCAACTTCTTCGTGGTAATGTCGAGTAAGCCTTTTTTTTCAATAATTATTTGGGAACTTGTTTTCATTTATGATCTAGATCATAGGATCTCGATATTAAAAAGCTAATTATTGATTTTAAACTTAAATAATAATTTTTGGGTATTCCAAATACTTTATATTAGATCTTAGTTTCATAATCTTTGTTATAATATTGATTTTTTAGCTTTTTAACTTGTCAAAATTATAGTGAGCTCGGGACACTTCTCTCCAAGCTCTTTGAGCATAAAAATACAATTTTAAAACAAACTAATTAATTTGTTTCTTTAGGTCCGATAGACCAAAGTTTGTTCTAAACGTTAACCATCGTCGTCGTCATCATCATCATAATAAGGTTAATATGATTTAGTTAAATATTATATTTTTGAATACATTTTTTTTATCAAAATATTCAATGAAATTATTTAGGCATGTTGTGAGGGTTAGAGCCATTATAGAGTCAAAACTCTTATGAAAATAGCCATTTTTAACATAAGAAATTGCAAATTATGATATACACAAAGTTGTAGTTTACAATGCATGTCTAGTTTACAATGCATGTCAAAACCATTCAAGGTAAAGAGATTTTAAGCAAGTAAATGCCTCAAAGATCATGCCCTCACCGATTAGAGGTGTTTGGGTACCAAACAAAGATTCTTCAATTTACTAAGGCTCCCACCAATACATGAGGCCCTAGGATGGTCAAATCAACAAGTGAGCGATGTATATAGGCTAACCAAAGTGTTCACTATAACAAAGCATGTGACCATTAGAAACAAAGACCAATATCTAGACAATAAGACATCAAATTGGATACCACAATAATGTCTCCCTAAACATCAAATTGGATCTCACAATTATATATATTTAGACTAGAGTGAAGAAACTTCAAACGTAATATTACACTCTAGTATTATCCTTTGAAGTTTTTTCATTTTAATTTGTAGGTGGGGTAGTTGGGGCGATCGACTGGGGGCGTCCTCACTTTGGGTCAAAAACCATGAACACCATACATGACGCCCTCGAAAGACTTAGCTTTCATTTAATGAAAAGTAATACTACATTGTGAGGAAAACATGATTTGATAGAATAATTGAATACATAAATAAAAATATATTGCGAGCGAAGCATGGATGGTTTGAATAACTGTGTAAATAAAACAAGAAAAATAGAGAGAATTGTTTTCTTCTCACTTAAAAAGTTTAAGACAACAGTTTGAAACAACAAAAACACTAAACTTTAAAAACAAGTTTATATTATGAATACACATAATTTATTTGAACATACATGTGTCTCCAGTGGGGTTGGCATAAAGATGGTATGGTGTTCTTAAACCATTTGGGGATTGACAAAGATGTCCCTTTGCAAAATGATGATAACATTAAAAATATTATTACATTTAAGTTTAAGCAGAGACTGTGGTGTGAGAAATACTTAGAGATTAAAAAAAATATGTACTACTATAAGGAGTCATTAACCCTAATATGGAGTATCAAAATTATCTCTATGTTTTATCTAGTTCAAAGAAGAAAATTAATATTGTCAAGATAAGAACGAGCTCTCATGAGCTCCATAGTGAAACAAGGCATTGGGAAATTCCTAAAACATCGTGGGATGAAAGGATTTTCCATCTCTACGAGAGTATGTGTATTGAGGATGAAAATCACTTTCTCCTAGAATGCCCTCTGTACACCCACATTAGATATCAATTTCCTAATCTTTGCTCCAATACATGTATTTTTAATCTTCCAACTCCTTAAAACTATGGTTATCTAAGAATACTTTTAAAAATATGAATAAAATTTTAAACCAAATCAAATCATTTTTATTTTCTTTTCTCTTAAGATCTAATAAACCAATTTTAATTTCAATTAACAATAATCATTATCATCATCAAATATTTAGAAAAAACATTATATTTGTTTTTTAAGTAAACCTATTTTCCAAAATTGGAATCATTGCATACCTGTATTACATTATGAGGCAAAAAAGAATTAATGAAGTAAAAGAATTACTTCAACATCGAAAAAAACAAAAAACCTTGATGTCATGATAAAGTTTATGGAAATGACACACAATGGTTCACAACAAGATAGTGGGGAAATGACACTATTTCTTCATTGTTCAACATTTTTACATGAATTCTTTTGGGTATTTCGACCTGAGAGTCTTTTGAACATGAAATACAAAGCATATACATCAGAACATAAGATAATGGGCATTAGAATCTTCCCCAAAGAGATCAATAGCTCACCCAAAGCGCAACCCCTCCATTGGCATGAATATGGTGTGAAAACTGGAAATAGTTGAGAGAGAGTGATGCAATAGAATAATCCACATGATTTCCTATAGCTTACACCTGCAAATAAAACTCCATTAAATCTCCATGAAATGCCTGAGTGGCATCTCTAAACACCAACTTGGATGGGAATATTTCACCCTCGAAATTGGCTAAGGCAAGAAAACTAATCATCCACTAGCTCTCACAATTCACAAATGACAATTTCACAAATGATCAAAAGCCATTCTCTTGGTTGATTCCTATATTTTATAAACATCCTTAGCCTTCTAAGGTTCCTAATAAATCCACAAACTCAATCCAAGTCAAATTAGGGTGTGTGCTCATGAATTGACATGTGTCCCCTCTTTCCTAGCCTTCCACCTTCCCCAAATTTGAGTAGGATCCCATTGAGCTTCCAAAACTCACATGAGATCTCTCTTGGATGGTATATTTTGACCTGACATGTCATATATGTCATATGTCAACCTTCAGATCTGACTTGTGTCATAACTGTCATAGAATCTTCATCACTGGTGTCATAGATATCATAAATGTAAGGGGAATCTAGCCAAGTGTCCACGAAACTCTCATTTGGCTCTTCCTCTCCACATGTAAGTTACAATTCATCCCAAATTATACCTATGAAGTATATGGACAAGTATGTTAACCTTATAATCCATCCAAAAACATTATTCTTCCCATATATTTGAGATTACAAGAGGAGGATTCCATTTAACATAGGAATTCTAGCTTGAGTGGGCCCCATAGTCTTCATGTGTCTCCATTTTCCATAGTCATTTCATTTTTCACTTGAATTCATTTAATTAAATCCATCAAATAAATATTTATTCCTTCTAATGTATAAACACCATTTATTAGCTCCCCTATTAACTTCCTAATGTTTCCACCCAACCAAGGGAACTAGTAGGATTTATGGAATTGTCCTGCTATGCAATTATTAAAAATGGGGACATTACAGTCCTCCCCACCCAAGATTTATTCTCCTCAAGCAATTTAATATTTGTACGCTGCAATATTATTTCATATTCCCAAGTGTAATCCTAATTTGGTATTCCTTCCTTTGCACCAAGTGCTATGTTATGGTTCTGCTCATTAATTTTCTGTAGCTGCAATTTACTAGTGGAAGTCATGTACTGCAATTTCGTGTTCCAAAAAGTAAAGAGATGTGGATTGTGCATATTGATATATCCTGTAACATCACCACCAATACCAAAAGTATTAATCAAATCCAAATTTCTGCAAATAATCTTTACCTCCATATTTTGGAAACCTTTTCTGAACTTTCACCACTTTTTTTTTGCTTCTGTATAATTATTTGAACTTGGTACTGAGTTACCAAACTTTGAATTGCTTAAGATTCCAATAAAATATCAGAGAGGAACCACCATTCTTGTTGCTGCACTACTCTGATTACAATCATCTTCTCAAGTGGTGAATAAATCTCCAATGCTGCCCCCAAAATTGAAACCAATGAGACCAGAAATGATCACAAGGTCCCATATGATCCTAATACATGGATGGTGTGGAATGACTATGATGAGATGCCATGAACACCAAGCACGTGAAAATTGAATCCATCTCTAGAAATTTACTCCACATAGGAAACATGAACATTGCTCTGCAAAGATGAACTCAAACAATTGAAGGTTGGTTTGCTTTCTCAAACCAACAATCAAACTACTACTCCAAGTGAGATGAAACAAAGCAATTCCAGGATCCCATTGCTGGTATTTCACCCTTCCAAACATCATGAGTACAAAATATAGATCATGAAAGTACATAACAACTTCATACAAATGTACATCGAGAAGGTACCTCATCAAAGAATCATCAAAGTGCTTGTATATCCAAGTAAGTAGATCACCATGTTCCAAGTGCATACAAGCTTCAAGTGACCAATCAAATCTGCTCCAATGACATAGACGAGGATACCATGTCCCATAATGCTACTCCAAATATATATAATGTGCACAAATATAATCAGCCATGTGTTCTTTCATCCAAGAAGCGAATGAAGAACCTCCACCAAAATCTGAACAAAATAAGGAGCAAGGAAAACATGAAGACTTCAAGTGGCTCAAAGAAGTCTCATCAATACACTCATGAACATGTATATCATAATGTAATATCAGAGGATGTTGCTTCCAATAATAATGTTCTTCGATCATATAACTCTTCACCGAAGTGTGGGATGAAGTTCCTCTAAATTCAAATAGACTAGGAAAGGAGCAAGGAAAACCATGAGTCTCCAAGTGACTCAAGTGAACATCATAGGTGCACCCATGTAGATGTGTATAATAATAATGTAAACAAGGATGCTGTTGCAAATGTAAATAATATGGTTCTCTAATAATTCCATCAACAAAAGGATAAATATAATGTCCATACTCTTTATGTGGCACCATAAAAAAGAAACCTTTCACCCATACTTCATTTGGATGAATGCCGCAAACTTTAGAAGTGTAGGATGTAGCAGAAAGAACAAACTCACCCAAACGATAAGTAAGTGAAAATTTGTCATAATGTGAAGGATCCATAGGGGTAGGATTATGCACCTCCATAAAAAATGCAAAAAATTCCTCATGGGTTGGTTCCAAGGTGGTGGAATTATGCACTTCTTCAAAAATTGTATAACCATTTTCAAGAGGCAACTCAAGTTCCTCTTCCACCATTACTAGTGATTGGATCTCATCACTATCATCTTCAAGCACATCAAGAACCTGCAATTTTTCATGTTTCTCATGATCCATCATGTCATGAGAATCCTCCAAGCAATCTACCTTATGAAAATTTGAAACATCGGAGGAAGAACAAGTATCTTGTAACCTCTCAAGCAGTTGCTCATTTTGAATTTTGAGCTTATTAATATCTTCATTATTATTCAAGTAGGATTCATGTAACAATTCACTAAGCTCAATGACATATTTTCTATCAAAAATCAAAGACATGAAATTACCTTTGATGTTGCACATTGCTTTTTGAATCTTCTCCATGTCTTCAAGGATGGATGGCTCCTCCAAGGAAGTAGCTCTCCAACAAGAATTTGATACCAATGCTTGAGTGTCATGGAGTATTCTAAGGGCCTCTTGGATCTTCTTTTCATTCATATTTTAGGACCTGTTTGTGCCAGAATTTGTTTCTAAGGCCAAAGAAACAAGCCAACACAATCTCAAATAAAACTTGATAAAACAAAGTAGGTTTTAGGTTTTCTGGAAAGTTTTAATGGTTGTAAACTTTTGGGGAAAGACAGGGAATACACTCATGAGAAAAGTAATAACTAAATCATAAACAGAAGAAGACAAAGATGCATAATACATTCAACAAGATCCAACAGAAACAGTATTGAAGTTCATTCATAAAAGACAAGCATCACCAGCATATAAACATAAACCAGTAATGAGTATATCAATTAAGAAACTAAACAAGCTAAACAATGAAGCCAACATAGAACTGAAGGGTGAAAAGTGTCATATATCTCATAATTTCATCATCAAATGCATACAAGAGCTTTGATACTTAACTCATAAACAAGTCTAAACTCATGGACAAGTCTGCAGACCTCCTGAAGCTATCCCAAAAATCGAACCCTCTCAATGATCTTCTAATCTCTCTAAATAGTGTTTTTTACAAAATCAGTTAGGGGTCAAAAACCCTAACTCTCTTCCATCCACTCGATGAGGTAAAGTAAAAAGTACAATATTACAAAACATGATTTTTCTAAAAATAGTAAACACTAACTAATATGTTTCTTAAAAAGATAACAAATAACTGAAATGAACAAGTGACTCATAGCTCTTTTGCTGCCTCAGCTAGCAGAGCAATGCCATCTAATGCTTGAGATTTCCTCTTAGCTTTCTTCTGCTCCTGCTCCATGTCATCTATCCTTTTGTTGAGCTCTTCATTTCTCTGCTACAAGTCCTTGACTGTATTCTCCAACTCTGTACAATGCAAATCAGTGGTTTTTTTTCTTGTTAGAACCTATTTAGATACTGTTGTCAGCTCATGACAATGATCATTGACATCCTGACGATCTTCTTGAAGCTTTCTGTTGGCCATCATCAACCCCTCATTGACCTCTTGCATATGTTTCATCTGCTGTTTGTACTGCTTAATAATTTTCTGCAAGTTTTCTTTATCTATGTCAACTGACCTTCCTGTCATGATCTCTTGTTCAAAACTGGGGATCTCAGGTATGTCTGCATTCTTATTTAACAGGTCTGGAATATTAGATTCTTTCAGAATACCTGCTTGCCTAAGTATAAGTTCATCTTCATCTTTCCATTCTTGATTTTCAACAGGAGGTATTTCAGCTTTTTCTTTTTGCTGCTGCTTTATCAGTTCATTTCTTATTTCAAGAAATATGGTAAACAATTTAGATTTGGGCTGCCCTGTTTTTCTCTTGCTTTTAATGTTTATTTTACCAATTTCTGGCTCTTCATTTGAATAAGTATCAGTCAAGACAGTCTCTTGTTTGGAATTCAATTTTGGATTGATCAACCTCTTCATATTCCATCTTATCTTATTTGTTGCCCTGGTTTTAGGCCTCCAATATGGGGTTACAGTCCTTTTCTTCTTCTTATTAGGTTTGCCTGCTTTGATCTCTGAAGTGAAGAATTCTCTACAGGTTTCAACATTGACTTCTGCTTTAGCAATTGGTTGCTCTTCTTCCAATAAATATCCCTCATCATCATACAAAATGGTGATGGGACTTCTCTATTTGGTTTGAACCTCATCTTTGGGCATAGCAACCTTTTCTACAACAGCAACTTTAATTTCCTTGGAAACTGCTGCTGGTGTCAACTACTGCCTAGGCTGCAATTCCTCTTCTGAAAACAATGAATACCTGCCTATAGTGCCAACTGAAAACACTTTGAGTTTACTGTCAACCTCCACATGCTCTGCTACCTTCTCAACTTTGACATCCTCCTTGTCTTCAGGTTTAGCTTTCTGACCTAATTTTCTCATCATTACCTTCCCTTTGTCTGTTTGCCTCTTAGGCTGTTGATCTTCTTGTTTGACCTAAAAACCTGACCAGAAAAGAAAAAAGTCCCAAGTTTTACCTTCATGCTGCAAATCAGTGCTAATAATCAACTTAATTAGCCCATGGTGAAAAATGGACTGAGAAGAATGGTCCATATGCTCTTTGACCCTGGTAGCCATTTTCTGCAAGCTTTTGAATAAGAAGAATGGAAGGTTCAACTTGGACACCCCCACCATATGTTGCAGAAATCTGAAGTGATACTTAAATACATAAGCATACCTGCCCTCGCAAGTAATATAACTCTGCAAAATTCTGATTGGTTCAACCCATTCCTTTCTGAAATTTTAAATAAGGATGCCCTTACTCCAGTCTGGGGTGACATTTGGCAATAGGTATCTCTGAGGATCAAAGGTAAAGGGCAATTTCTTAAACCATAGTTCACCTTCATTCTTAATCCCTGTTGATTCTGCAATCAGCTCCACTGTCATCCTGAACTTAAGAGTATCAAAGGTCACCATGTCATCTTTAAAGCACTGAGAAAACTTACAAGAAACTTGAGCATTATACCCATCTATCTTCTTGAAAAATTCCATCCAACTAACCTGTTGGAATAATTCAACACACCCAGGGAATTTTTCAATCCAACCTACATCAGTAGGTTCTGCTCTATTCACCTTACCACTCTTACCACTCTTACCCATTTTTTCTTCAAAAACTGGAAACTGTATGACTTTAGGGTTCAATATATGATCTAGGAACTGATTTTCTGCTTCTCGAGCCTCTTAAGTTTCAATGAACAACTCCCTATAACCTTCTTGACTGATTTATTTGTTTTTAGAAGCAAAATAAATATCCCCACCAGGTGAAATGATTTAGATCACCGAGGATTCAATGTTCTTCATTAGACCTGTGAGTGAAATTTAAACATCAATAAGACTGTCATGAAAACAACTGAGCACTGACCATCTCCAAAATGCATAATAAACCACAGTGTCTAAATGCTTTAGGTGATAGGCTGCTCAAACTCCTCATTGCACTGTTAAGGAAACTAGGTATCATGTACATTATTCATTCAAATATGAGACTCTCCTTGAACTATGAAAAGGGAACCTTGTGTTGAAAAGACAAGGATGACAATCTCCTACTCTGTTCATCTTCTGTTTCAATTTTGACTTCAAAACCGAACTGATCAGCTTTTTATCATGTAGTAAAAATTAGGTCTTCAGGCTATCTAGGTCTTCATATTGTTTTAAATATCCATTTCCTTCATCACATGTTACACCAGCAGCATTCTTAAGTTTAAACATCGTAACATGCATAGTTTCTTATCTCACCGAACCTTCCAACTTTGACAGGATTATATTTACTTGAAAAACTGATATTTTTCAATATTTGCTCACCCAGACTTCTACTCCTCTTTTCTCCTCGACAGGTATGTTGATAAGAGCATATATTAATGTTTGGTTTAAAAACTTTTGCTAAAACGGGCTTCAGCAGAAAAACCCCAAATTAACAGACATTTCTGGGTGACCGTGGAATACCTCTTTAATGTTCCATTATAGTTGCTTTAAACCAGACCTTGAGCTATTTAATGGCTGAACAGGTGTCCTCCTGTGCTTGATTTGATTACAGGTGTCAGCATAAAGAAGCCCTAATCTCCGAGTGACCTCCAGAAACCTCAACCAAGCTCTAAAACATCATTTACAAGCTTTTGGCCTAAAACACCGGTGCACTATAAGTTTTCAGCTTCAAAATAGAGATATGGATTAACTGTCTTCTCAACAAAGTCGGTTTAAACGGCCAACTGTCACGCTGAACTGCATTCGGAGCAATGATGACCATGATTTTCCTCATGACCTGAAACGACCTGTTCTTATGACAATTCCTGAGTTCACATGTAGCAAACACCTCACAGCATGTGATTAGTCACTCACCATTTGAAATCACGCCAAAATTTTGCTGAAAAACCAGAAATTTGATAGTCGCGATATTCTTGTAGCGTGCCTTTGTTAATTTCGGGCTCCAGCGCTACAAGAATAATATTAATGCTATTTTATCGTTGTTTTATAGCTTTTAGGCATTTTGCATGAAGTTTAAAAACTGCTTAAGTAATGACTATGCTCAGAAAATGATTTATGAATCCAACATTTGATATAATGACTTTTAAAAACCCCTTCAAAATGTAAAGGATCAAAAAATAAAGCAAAAATATAAAAGCTAAGTTCAAAATTTCACCTAATCAACGAGAAATTCTCCTAAAAGAAGCAAATAATCAAACTTAAAGTAAAATACTAACTTGAAATAAAATGCAAATCAAACAAAATTTGAAGAATCAAATCACTGACTTAACATCTGGCTCCAGCTGCGGGATGAAATCCTCCCTGCGAGGCTTCAAGAACCTGTAGACCAGTGCCTTCTGTCTGCTATCTTATCTATCTATCTTCAAAACTTCCATTGGGTTATGGAGTCTTATTATGCTTCACTCACACTGGTATGTACAATGACAAGTGAAAATGTTCTTATAAACTGTAAAAATGTTTGAGGAATCGCCTATTAACAGGGCTGGACAACTCCTCACCTTCCAATGACTGCAAGATAAAAGTATTATTTTCCAAAACTTTTGACACCAAGAAAGGGCCAAACCAGAGATTGTCAAACTTACCATGTTTACCCTTTTGCTCCTTTCTTGCATCCCACCTTAGAACCATATCAGCAACTGAAAAAGTATTTTCTTTGTTGTTTCTGTCAAATCTGTTTTTAATCTTGGCTCTGTACAACTGTGCCTTTTCATCCACCTTTTTCTTGTTTTGTTGTAACTCTATCATCTCAAAAATTCTCCTCTGCATATCATCTGGCTCCTCTTTGGCATTCTAGAGAAATTTCATCACTGGGATCCCCAAATGAACAGGGAAAACTGCCTCTGTACCATATACTAACTGATAGGGAGAAGTTCCAATTGCTTGTTTCACTGTGATCCTATCAGCCCACAATGCATATTTTAGCATTGAATCCCATGATCTTTTGTTATGCTTTAGCAGCTTCTTAATGCTCTGAATGATATTCTTATTAGAGGATTCATCCAAGCCATTGCCCTGGGGGTAATAAGGAGTGGAATGCTTCAGCAAAATACCGTTCTTTTCACAAAATGCTATCATTGCTTTAGACTTGAAGGCCTTAGCATTATCTGTCACTAACTTCTGAGGACAGCCAAACCTGCTTAGGATATTTTCTTCAATGAAATTCATGATTAACTTGTCTATGGCATTCCTTGTAGGAATGGCCTCCACCCATTTAGTGAAAAAAATTGTTGCTGTCAGAATCCAGTGGTGCTGTCCTGAAGATGCTGGATTAATTTCTCCAATAAAATCCATACCCCATTGCTGGAAAGGAGCATTTACTGCAATGGGTTTCAAAGGTAAAGACAACAATTTATGTTTTCCAGCAAACTTCTGACAAGGGACATAGGCCCTTACCTGCTGATAAACATCTGCAAACAACGTGGGCCAATAGTATCTAGCTCTCAAAATTCTATATGATGTTGTCTTCCAGTATTTGTGCCCTCCACAAGCACCCTCATGAGAGTCAGAAAACACTCCTTCAATCTCATATTTGTCCAAACATCTGAGCAGAATACCACCTGGGTCCTTCCAGAATAGTTGTTCTTCCATCAAACAGTACTTAGTAGCTTTAAGCATTAAAGATCTAGCAGCCTTCCTATCCAAATGCTCAGGACATTGTAAAAACAACAAAAAATACACTATGTCTGCATACCAGGTAGATGCTGAGTAAAAATCCATGATCTTCTCTTTTTTTAGTGCTACTTGATCTTCTTCTTGAGCTATTTCTTCAGCCATAACATACAATCCCATAGCCTGACAATTTGATTCAGCTAGCAGCTTGGCTAAACCATGTCCCTTAACAAGCTTAGTAGGTCTGATCTCCACATCATACTCCATAATCTTTGCAATCCATTTGCCTCTCTTCCCTTCACTATCAGGCTGTGTTAAGACATCTTTCACAGCAGCATTTGGAACAAATGAAATGACTTTTGAATGCAGGACATAAATTCTGAAAAATTTCAAAGCCTTTACCAGAGCATAAGCCTGTTTCTCCAATATACTATACTTCAGCTCAGAATCTCTGAGAGTCTTGCTGAAAAAGGCAATAGGATGTTCCAATCCTTCTTTATTCTTCTGAAGTAAGACAGCTGCAATTGTGTCTTCTGATGCAAATGAAAAAGTAAGGAATTCTTTAGTAAAATCAGGACTTACCAATACAGGTGCTTCAGTAAGAGCTATTTTAATTTTCTCAAATGCAGCCTTTGCCTCAGGAATCCACCTAACTTCTTGATCCTTCTTGAGCATGGCTGTGATCTGTTTAATGGTTTCAACAAAGTTGGGAATAAACCACAGCAGAAAATTGATTTTGATAATGAATGATTGAACATCCTTTTTACTCCTAGGCAAACTGATCTTCAGTATATCTTTCACTCTTTCCAGATCTATTATGATGCCATCAACAGACACCAAGTGACCAAGTAGTTTACCTTCTTACACAGCAAAATGTGACTTCTTGGGATTTAAAGAAAGGCCAAATTTTCTGCATTTTAGGAAGGTCTGCCTCAAATGCTTCAAATGCTCATCATCCGACTGCGATAAAACAGTAATATCATCCAAATAAATAACCACAAACTTATATTTTTCTCCCACAAAGGCAATATCCATTGCTCTCTGAAAGGTTGCTCCAGCATTCATCAAGCCAAAAGGCATCTTGTCATACATGAATGTCCCCTAGAGAGTTGTAAAGGCTGTCTTCTCCTTATCATCAGGGTGCATTGCAATCTGATTGTACCCTGAGAAACCATCCACCATAGAGATCCTTTGTGCCCCAACCACTTGCTGCAATACCTGTTCAATCTTAGGAAGAGGATAGTTGTCTTTTAAAGAAGATCTATTCAGGTTTCTGAAATCAACACATAATCTGATCTCTCCATTCTTTTTTCTGACAAGGACCAAATTATCCACCCAGGAAGAATACCTGAGAGGAACTATGATCTTAGCATCCAACAGCTTTTTCACTTCTTTTTCAATTACAGGAAATAAAGCTGGATTGATCCTTCTCAGTTTCTGACGAAATGGTTTAACATTTGGCTTTAAAGGCACCTTATGCTGTATGATTCCTGTATCATAAGTTCTTAGTTCTTCATAGGACCATGCAAATACATCTACATGCTCTTTTAATAGTTTGATATATCTATTTCTTTGTTCAGCTATCAATGATTTAGAAATTTTGACCATTCTAGGATGTTCAGCTGAACCAATATTGCAGTCTATCACATTCTCTTCTGAAGACTGAACAACAAGCTTTGAGGGTGTATCATCCTTTGTAAATATTCTTTCCAGAGGTACCAAACCTTTGGGAATGAAATTACTCTTCAATTCAATGATTTTATGACCTGCTATCTCTTCTGCAGCAATTTCATCCAGCTGTCCTTCTTCATCATCCTCATCCTGATCAATTAAGGAATTTGAAAACTCATCTATAAGTTCAATGAACCTTTTAATCTCAGTATCATCTTCAAACACTCTCCACTGTTTTACATTATCCGGTATAGAAGGTCTGTACCTTATTTCAATTGGATATTTCAGCTGAGTGGTTTTAGGGATTCTGAAGTGTGTGGCAGCTAAAGCCAATGAATCTGTTGTCTGATTATAATCCCTTGGAATGTAAGTAACATTAAAATCTACAAAATAGTTTTCAAGCATGTCCCATACCTCATTCCGATAAAGCTTCAACAGACCCTGCTTCACTTGATAGTTGTTCTTCACCTGCTGAACAACTAGTTCAGAGTCACCAAATGCAGCAATCTGCTGAATGCCCAAATCTTTTGCAGCTTTTAATCCTAGTAGCAAAGCCTCATACTCAGCAGTATTGTTTGCAGTAACAAATTCCAATTTGTACATGAGCCTCACTGTTTCACCTCCAGGAGATTTGAGAAGAAATCCAGCTCCAACACCCTCTTTGCATGAGGATCCATCAAAATATAATTTTCACAGTGCATCTTCTTCCTGTCTGCTGTGTTTTGTTGGCTGTCCCTTTTCCACTTGTAACAGACCAGCAGAATTATCCTCATCACTTAAATGTAACATGCACGTACCAAGGTCTCTATCAACAGAATACAGTGGGTGATTTGTGGGATTTTTATCATCTGTCACTATGTAAGCAAACTGCAGCTCTCTGTACAGCCTTCTATTTTCTCCACCAAACACAGGAATGGTGGCATATGAAAGGTCCATTTGTAAGGTTCCTCCAACCTTTTTAGCCCATGACCTAGATAGAAGTAAACCAAATTTCGGTGTTATATTAGTTACCACAACATCCATTATCACACTTTTCATGGGCAACTGAGCTAGGCTGACAACCATGTCCTTTATTACTCCAAGACACTTCACTGCTCGGGAATCAAAGGCATATAGGTCATGGTAAGGTTTAGTGATACTCAAGCCCAGAGCTTCCATAACAGCCTTTGGCATCAAATTGTGGGATGCTCCTGAATCTAAAAGTAAATTGTGAATCATTTGATCATGGACTATCAGGGTGACATAGAAAGGAGGTGAAGCACCAGCCCCATTTTCATTTTTTTCAGCTAGGGCTGATCCAATGAATATTTTAGGGTTTTCTTCCTGCAGATTAACTGTGTCTAAAACAGGCTGATTACTTGCTGAATTCATCACTTTCAAGATTGTTTGTTTATATGAAGGATTCTTTATTAACTCAGTTAAAGGTACAGGAATCTTTAACTTCCCTAATTCATTCTCCAAACTGAAATTCTGAACAGATTTGTTTACCTCTTCCACCTCTGGAGTCTTCCTTGATTTTTCTACAATTTGTCTTTTTTTTGGCATAGGATCAACTGTTTGTTTAGCAGGGACAATTTCAGCAGGGACAGCTGCTTTCTTTTTTGGGGCTTGCACCACCTGCTTTGGTCCTGATCTAAGATTTATAGTCTTCTTAGGTCCATTCTGATGAACATCAGCAGTTACAGCAGTCTTTTCTAAATCCAAGTCATCCTCAGCTTCAAACATGTCAGCATCATTATATTCTGCATTCAAAAACTCTTCTTCAGTAACAAAACCTCCAAAGAATACATCTCCAAAATGGTTCATATCCTGATCAGTCTCAGTCTCTTCAAAAAGCAGCTGTTCATCAACTTCTTCTTCATCAGCTACATTGTTCTGAAGAGGTGGTGGGACTCTTTGATCTTCATTTTCTCTCCTCTCTCGCTGGATATCATTGTTCCTACGCTCTCTTGGTATGAATCTAGGAGAAAATTGCCTTCTGAACTGATTCTGGTTATTTGGATTTCTTTCAGCTTCTGGAGCAGGTTTGCCAGAATTCTTTTCAAGTTCTAATTTATTCAATTTTGCAGTGAGAATATTTACCAGCTTGGCCATTTCATCAATCTTGCTTTCAGTAGTATGAGGAGCAGAACTTCCTGAAGTTGCTTCCTTCTTTTCTTTTTTATCATAAAGCTGCTGAGATGTTTCTTTCTTAAGTCTGTTTGAAGCCAATAGATTTCACTCAACCTCCAATGCTGCATCTTGCATGTTCAGCAAGGTGACAGGTATTTTTTCTCTCAATAATAGAGAAAATTCATGGTCAAAGGCATTGGCATAGGTGAGTTTAGCTGATGTTTCAGTAGGCTTAATTTCTGCTGGAATCCTACTATACATTTTGTTAAAACTTTTGGAAAAATCTGCAATGGTCTCCTCTTTTTTTCTTCTGAGAGCTCCAAACTCAGTTATATAGTAGGTGTGATCTTTTGTGTCTCCCCATTGCCTCATGAAGAGATCCCAGAGTTCTTCAATTATAGTGATGGAGTTGGCAGGCAACTCTCTGAACCATTTCCTTACATCCCCATCAAGGCTCTGAACAAATACCCTCATCCATACATCTTTGATCTCAATGTTTTGATTGTCAGCATAACTTAGGAAAGCCTCCCAATGTTCCTCAGCAGTGGTTTCTCCCTGTCCATTGAATCTGGGCATATACTTCTGGTAATCACCTCCAGGAAATGCATGTAAAGGCTGTGGTAACATTAATGGTGCATACCTGGCTACAACCATCCGGTCCATCATGTCTATGGGAGGGTTTTGGGATGCCATCTTTGGACTAACTAGTTTTGAAGATGAAGAAGCTTGACTTGAAATTGATTGAAAAGAACTTTTACCTAATTTTAGTTGAAAAAGAGGTTTTTTACCAGGAGAGGCAGCTTTGGCTTTTCTAAAGGATTGAGGATTTGTAAAGATTTGAAAAGAGCTATCAGGTATAGTAGGCTTAATCCAAGGTGAGGTTTCAGCTGAATGTAATGAAGCACCCAACTGATCAGGTTCACAGATGGCTGATAAATATTGAGACCTTCTGAGCTTTCTTGCTATTTTCAATATTTGTTCAGGGTCTGAGACCCCTAAATGTAATGGTGAAGTAGGTCTGCTCCTAGTTCCCACTCCTCTAGAAGCCACTGTGACAACTTTGGTGAAAAATTAGCCTTCAAAAGTGCTGGTTTAAGTCCACCTCCTAAACCAGTAAAATTGATGAGTATCCCAAGGAAGATATGCTTCAGCTTCGTCCTCGGCAACGGCGCCAAAGATGTTTGTGCCAGAAGTTGTTTCTAAGGCCAGAGAAACAAGCCAACACAATCTCAAATAAAACTTGATAAAACAAAGTAGGTTTTAGGTTTTCTGGAAAGTTTTAGTGGTTGTAAAATTTTGGGGAAAGACAGGGAATACACTCATGAGCAAAGTAATAACTAAATCATAAACAGAAGAAAACAAAAATGCATAATACATTCAACAAGATCCAACAGAAACAGTATTGAAGTTCATTCATAAAAGACAAGCATCACCAGCATATAAACATAAACCAGTAATGAGCATATCAATTAAGCAACTAAACACGCTGAACAATGAAGCCAACACAGAACTGAAGGGTGAAAAGTGTCATATATCTCATAATTTCATCATCAAATGCATACAAGAGCTTTGATACTTAACTCATAAACAAGTCTGAACTCATGGACAAGTCTGCAGGCCTCCTGAAGCTATCCCAAAAATCGAACCCTCTCAATGATCTTCTAATCTCTCTAAATAGTGTTTTTTACAAAATCAGTTCGGGGTCAAAAACCCTAACTCTCTTCCATCCACTCGATGAGGTAAAGTAAAAAGTACAATATTACAAAACATGATTTTTCTAAAAATAGTAAACACTAACTAATATGATTCTGAAAAAGATAACAAATAACTGAAATGAACAAGTGACTCATAGCTCTTTTGCTGCCTCAGCTAGTAGAGCAATGCCATCTAATGCTTGAGCTTTCCTCTTAGCTTTCTTCTGCTCCTGCTCCATGTCAGCTATCCTTTTGTTGAGCTCTTCATTTCTCTGCTGCAAGTCCTTGTCTGTATTCTCCAACTCTGTACAATGCAAATCAGTGGTTCTTTTTCTTTTTAGAACCTCTTTAGAAACTGCTGTCAGCTCATGAAAATGATCATTGACATCCTGAAGATCTTCTTTAAGCTTTCTGTTGGCCATCATCAGCCCCTCATTGACCTCTTGCATATGTTTCATCTGTTGTTTGTACTGCTTAATAATTTTCTGCAAGTTTTCTTTATCTATGTCAATTGACCTTCCTGTCATGATCTCTTGTTCAAAACTGGGGATCTCAGGTATGTCTGCATTCTTATTTAACAGGTCTGGAATATTAGATTCTTTCAAAATACCTGCTTGCCTAATTATAAGTTCATCTTCATCTTCCCATTCTTGATTTTCAATAGGAGGTATTTCAGCTTTTTCTTTTTGTTGCTGCTTTATCAGTTCATTTCTTATTTCAAGAAATATGGTAAACAATTCAGACTTGAGCTGCCCTGTTTTTCTCTTGCTTTTAATGTTTATTTTACCAATTTCTGGCTCTTCATTTGAGGAAGTATCAGTCAAGACAATCTCTTGTTTGGAATTCAATTTTGGATTGAGGAACCTCTTCATATTCCATCTTAGCTTATTTGTTGGCCTGGTTTTAGGCCTCCAATATGGGGTTACAGTCCTTTTCTTCTTCTTATTAGGTTTTCCTGCTTTGATCTCTAAAGTGAAGAATTCTCTACAGGTTTCAGCATTGACTTCTGCTTTAGCAATTGGTTGCTCTTCTTCCAATAAATATCCCTCATCATCGGACAAAATGGTGATGGGACTTCTCTGTTTGGTTTGAACCTCATCTTCGGGCATAGCAACCTTTTCTACAACAGCAGCTTTAATTTCCTTGGAAACTGCTGCTGGTGTCAACTGCTACCTAGGCTGCAATTCCTCTTCTGAAAACAATGAATACCTGCCTGTAGTGCCAACTGAAAACACTTTGAGTTTACTGTCAACCTCCACATGCTCTGCTGCCTTCTCAACTTTGACATCCTCCTTGTCTTCAGGTTTAGCTTTCTGACCTAATTTTCTCATCATTACCTTCCCTTTGTCTGTTTGCCTCTTAGGCTGCTGATCTTCTTGTTTGACCTGAAAACCTGACCAGAAAAGAAAAAAGTCCCAAGTTTTACCTTCATGCTGCAAAGCAGTGCTAATAATCAACTTAATTAGCCCATGATGAAAAATGGACTGAGAAGAATGGTCCATATTCTCTTTGACCCTGCTAGCCATTTTCTGCAAGCTTTTGAATAAGAAGAATGGAAGGTTCATCTTGGACACCCCCACCATATGTTGCAGAAATCTGAAGTGATACTTAAATACATAAGCATACCTGCCCTTGCAAGTAATATAACTCTGCAAAATTCTGATTGGTTCAACCCATTCCTTTCTGAAATTTTGAATAAGGATGCCCTTACTCCAATCTAGGGTGACATTTGGCAATAGGTATCTCTGAGGATCAAAGGTAAAGGGCAATTTCTTAAACCGTAGTTCACCTTCATTCTTAATCCCTGTTGATTCTACAATCAGCTCCACTGTCAACC
Source organism: Pseudotsuga menziesii (assembly GCA_001517045.1). NCBI lineage: Eukaryota > Viridiplantae > Streptophyta > Pinopsida > Pinales > Pinaceae > Pseudotsuga > Pseudotsuga menziesii. The sequence goes on along the minus strand of LPNX010268382.1, from coordinate 87,494 downwards.
TGAACTTAAGAGTATCAAAGGTCACCATGTCATCTTTAAAGCACTAAGCAAACTTACAAGAAACTTGAGCATTATACCCATCTATCTTCTTGAAAAAGTCCATCCAACCAGCCTGTTGGAATAATTCAACACACCCAGGGAGTTTTTCAATCCAACCTACATCAGTAGGTTCTGCTCTATTCACCTTACCACTCTTACCACTCTTACCCATTTTTTCTTCAAAAACTGGAAACTGTATGACTTTAGGGTTCACTAGATGATCTAGGAACTGATTTTCTGCTTCTCGAGCCTCTTAAGTTTCAATGAACAACTCCCTACAACCTTCTTGACTGATTTATTTGTTTTTAGAAGCAAAATCAATCTCCCCACCAGGTGGAATGATTTAGATCACCGAGGAGTCAATGTTCTTCATTAGGCCTATGAGTGAAATTTAAACATCAATAAGACTGTCATGAAAACAACTGAGCACTGACCATCTCCAAAATGCATAATAAACCACAGTGTCTGAATGCTTTAGGTGATAGGCTGCTCAAACTCCTCATTGCACTGTTAAGGAAACTAGGTATCATGTACATTATTCATTCAAATATGAGACTCTCCTTGAACTGTGAAAAGGGAACCTTGTGTTGAAAAGACAAGGATGACAATCTCCTACTCTGTTCATCTTCTGTTTCAATTTTGACTTCAAAACCGAACTGATCAGCTTTTTATCATGCAGTAAAAATTAGGTCTTCAGGCTATCTAGGTCTTCATATTGTTTTAAATATCTAGTTCCTTCATCACATGTTACACCAACAGCAATCTTAAGTTTAAACATCGTAACATGCATAGTTTCTTATCTCACCGAACCTTCCAACTTTGACAGGATTATATTTACTTGAAAAACTGATATTTTTCAATATTTGCTCACCTAGACTTCTACTCCTCTTTTCTCCTCGACAGGTATGTTGAAAAGAGTATATATTAATGTTTGGTTTAAAAACTTTTGCTAAAACGGGCTTCAGCAGAAAAACCCCAAATTAACAGACATTTCTGGGTGACCGCGGAATACCTCTTTAATGTTCCATTATAGTTGCTTTAAACCAGACCTCGAGCTGTTTAATGGTTGAACAGGTGTCCTCCTGTGCTTGATTTGATTACAGGTGTCAAAATAAAGAAGCCCTAATCTCCAGGTGACCTCCAGAAACCTCAACCGAGCTCTAAAACATCATTTACGAGCTTTTGGCCTAAAACACCGGTGCACTATAAGTTTTCAGCTTCAAAATAGAGATATGGATTAACTGTCTTCTCAACAAAGTCGGTTTAAACGGCCAACTGTCACGCTGAACTGCATTCGGAGCAATGATGACCACGATTTTCCTCATGACCTGAAACCACCTGTTCTTATGACAATTCCTGAGTTCACATGTAGCAAACACCTCACAGCATGTGATAGTCACTCACCATTTGAAATCACGCCAAAATTTTGCTGAAAAACCAGAAATTTGATAGTCGCGATATTCTTGTAGCATGCCTTTGTTAATTTCGGGCTCCAGTGCTACAAGAATAATATTAACGCTATTTTATCGCTATTTTACAGCTTTTAGGCATTTTGCATGAAGTTTAAAAACTTATTGAGTAATGACTATGCTCAGAAAATGATTTATGAATCCATCATTTGATATAATGACTTTAAAAAACCCCTTCAAAATGTAAAGGATCAAAAAATAAAGCAAGAATATAAAAGCTAAGTTCAAAATTTCACCTAATCAACCAAAAATTCTCCTAAAAGAAGCAAATAATCAAACTTAAAGTAAAAGACTAACTTGAAATAAAATGCAAATTAAACAAAATTTGAAGAAACAAATCATTGACTTAACAGGACCCTTTAAGAAAATGAGGATCTTGCAAATGAACGTCCTCATCTTCTTCCTTCTTTCTTAGACCAATTTCATGAAGCTCAAGTGGTGATGGGGAAGTTGATCTTGTTTCTTCTTCAACTACTACAAGGTATTCATGTTTAATGGAAGTTTGTCTTGCAACAAAGCTTCCAATGGATGTCCCTCTGGAACTTCTTCAGGAATGGGGTCCTTAGAACTTCTTGTCAGGGTTTATTTACCTTCTATGGCTTCTCCTATAAAATCTCCCGAAAGAGTCTCTTTAGGTTTCCAAGTAGAACTACTTCCTGCGTGTGTCTTCCGATACCTATACGTTAAGTTAGTGGTTGGCGTGTTACGCCCCCCATAAAGGTTAGTAGGAAGTTTGACAAAGTTTTGAGAACTAGTTCTAATGTATCTACCTTTCGAATCTCTAGGTTCGTTCATGAAAAGCTAAACTAAATGAAAACCTACAATACCACTATTGCTACTAGATTTGGGGGCGCATGTTATAAAAGCTACGCAGGTTCTTACCTCTTGTCTTACCACTCCCCCACCACCAGCCTATTGCTAAACTTCATAGGGGAATTCTACCTATTCTACCTTACAGAACAACTCCCCGAAAATGACGCCAAAATGTTGGGTGTTACATTGTCTTAATGAATCACCAAATATGTAATTATCGACCGGGATTTGTAAACTTGGAGTTGACACAAAATATATGCTAAGGTATAAGGGTACCTAGGGTGTCGTAGAAATATTTTAATAAAGAAAATATTGAAATATCTTTCAAAATGAAAAACCGAGTCAAACTTCATAAATCCAACTACTAAGTTAATTAGACTTGGACAAAACCCATAGATCATAGCAGTATTAATCTATACTACTCTACTCTGTGAAAAATAACTAAAAATATATATAAACAATACTATTCTAAGAAACAAGAGTTTGATCGGGAATAAACTACTCTTTATAGGAAATCTATTATTTATTCAGCTTCTAGTCTAGGAATTAGAAAGGCTATAAACAAGTTCATAACTCTAACTATATGGAAACAAGAGATTACATTATATGAAGAAAGATCTAAGAAATTCAATAATTAAACTATACTTTCATTTAACAAACACTCAAATAACTAAGCTAAATTGTCTAGTTCCATCCCCCTTGAGGATTCTGAGGATATGTGTTCAATGTGATAGGAACTGGAGAAGGTGTGTCAAAAGGACTTTCAAAGGAAATCAGAAAACTGAACAGAATTAAGTCTAATTTAAATTCTACAAAGAGATGTAAACTAAAGAGTGTCTAATTACAAGTGATAGTAAACATTGTGATTTATTCTCTATCCATAAGAAAATGACTCTAGTTGAAAAGAGTTGTTATTAACAACTAGTCTATTAATCAAGAAACAAGACTATTCTAATTATTACGTTGAAGTTGGAGGTATACTATTCTAGATAGGTGAAGCATGAAAATAAATTTAAGGAAATAATTATAATCTAGAAGCAAGTAGAAAACGTAATAAAGATATTTACTAGAAGTGAATTTGATCTGAAGCAAGTAGAAAACTTAATAAAGATATTTACTAGAAGCAAGTAGAAAACTTAATAAATATATTTTATTTCTGAATCAAATCCTATTCTATGAACATCTTCAGTAACTACAGAATAATGAGAACAGATCCTATGCTAAAAATGATGATCAAATCATAAAGAACTAATGTTCTTTTTAGAGAATAAAATTAACAAGTTTAATTCTAAAATCAATCTAAATAAGAATGAGCTAAATCAAACTAGAAATGCAATTGACAAGTTCTAAAGCAGTAATCAATTAAGAAATCAGAGAAAAAAGAAACACAACTCAAGAAAAAACTAAAGCAAAAAGAAATGAAAGCTAAGAATCATTATGGGGATTTAATGGATACTTTATGTGGATACTTTATGTGGTTCGGAATAAGATCCTAATTATATATATAACTATTGTTTAACTACAAAGAATAACACAATTCGAAAACTAAGAAAATTGAACTTTAAACAAGCATAAAACAAAGCGGGAAATATTAAAGTCTGAATGACAGTCCGGATGGTTAGTAAGTATGGAAAGGCAATCCGAATGATAGTCCGGATGGTGAAAAACAATGTGAATTACGAAATAAATATTCGAAATTATCCTGACATCAGTTGGTTTACCCATGTGAGGCTATAGTGCAGAAAAAGACAGTAACTAAGCTATTTAGCAATTGAAACAACAGAAGAGCACTTATGATAATCTACCTCTAAGAAGAGAAGTCATTTCCTATTGTATAATAAAAAAAAATTAAAAATAAGTGCAATTAATCTACAACTACAAAGGAATTAACAGAGTTGAACCTAACTATGAGCTAATCCTGAAACATTAAACTGATTAAACTCTAGCTAATTGAAAATATAAAATTAGAGAACAAACTAAAAGAAAAGTTGAAAATAACTATGCACGACCGTTCACTTTCAATTCTGAAAACATAAACTATATTAACAACAACACATAAATTTGATTAACAACATACAATACACGTTACGGGTGACAAAGTAACATCAACTACAGGAAATCGAATTACATACAGAAGCTGGAAACAAAAACTACTTATCTGCAAAAGGAAATAACGGAAATACAAAAATGGAAGACCTCTGGTTGTTGAGGTGCCCTTCTCAGCAATCAGGGGCTGCGCTTACAACAATCAATCACTCACGAAAACAAAGACATATATCCATAGATGAAAATAAAATTTGTATTAAACTTGGGACAGATTTTACAGAGTTTCTATGCCAACGACGACTAGTTAGCTTTTGACTCTGATCTGGAGACGTCTTTATAGTTTTTACAATGGAGGAGTAGGTCGACCCTTTCAATGGTCGACCGCTCTAAGAATAAGCAGTCTTAACAGCTAAACAAACGATTGCATAACAAATTACGACAACACACGAGCTGTCTTCCTAATTCCTTGGGCGTCGGTTCTCCTCATGCGCAGCTAGTGCGTTGATCTCTGTTGACGTGGGAAGATGATGTGGTGTTGAGCTAAGAGAGCAGGAGCTCGAATCTTCTAGAGAAAGGACTACCACATCAAGAGGAGCATGTGGCCAACAGAACCATGAAACCATTCTTTGCTTTTAACGCCCTGGCCCTATTCCAACCAACAAAGTCGTGGGTAGGACGGAGGGATGTATAATGATCTGGATGCAATTGTACGTGTTTGGAGTGAATGTGTGTCCAAGTGGAGGTTCGTTCGAAAACCACAGCCTGCAAAAAAAGTCTATATACCAAGTACGTTTAAAAATGTCACATAATTGTTGATAAAACCATGAAATAATGAAAATTAACCAAGACTTGTATGATATTCAATTACATTCATACATGTGTTTAATTTATGGTCTGAATGGCAAGAAGTATGCCAAAAAGTGACAAAAGTAATGTCAACAGAGCAAATTAACAACCAAAAATGATGACAAAATTTGGATCAACACTAACCTAATAAAATGTACTTGCACAAGATTTTCTCTACTCATGCCTTGAACGCTTTAAATTTATTGAAGTCTTCCAACTTTTTTCTCAAAAAATAAACCAGCACTCTTATAGAGTAATCATTTATAAAAGTTAGGAAATACCTAGCACTATTTATAGACTAAGTGGGGACTAGTACAAATATATTAGAATGAATAAGTTGCAAAATATCATAACGGGTGAGCCCCCAGTATGAATATCGGGTCAACAGTCCCCACCCCCCTCCCCTCTCCAACTGTTTCCACAATGTGCCATTCCCAGGCTTACAACAAACCAAACTCTCTTTTGTTTAACAAAACTATAGTTCTCACACAAGTCTAATTACAAGACTTAGTCCCATAAAGAATACATTAGTATATTTCACATATATTTCCAAGGAACTAATGACATAACATCACTGCATCTAGAGTATTCCCGAAGTTTGTTGTTGTTCCATGGATTTTCACTGCATCACCACACAAATGATAGAGGGTCTCATAAGATTATCCATTTTCTACCACTAGGCATCCTTTGGTGATTTTTCAACAATAGTCACCAAAGGTAGTAGAATACCCCAATGTATCCATCATCTTGGTTGAGAGAAAATTATTCCATAGATCTATTGTACTAGCCTCAACTGAAGTTGAATTGGTTTTTTATTCTTCCTTTGCTTTTTCAAATGGAAACAGTGGATTCATAAAGTTCCCTCATTTTTTATTTTTCCAATACTTCCCTTTCAACTTGTGTCCTCTGAATTGTGATCTACTTTTTCGACCCCTTTGCTAGATCTCCCTATCACATATAAGGCTTCATTGATAGAGGGCACCATATATTTTTTTTCATCAACTCTTCTCACAACAAAGTGGCTACCACGTCATCAAATTTTAGAGTTCCTGATGATGAGTTGGTGATGGCCATCACCAAATGATCCCAAGTATCTTGAGGGAAACAAGTAAAATGATTGATTTCTCTACATCCTCCATCTTGACACCAATTGAAACCAATTTACTAAATAGGGTGTTAAACTCATTTAGTCAATCTTCCATATATGAACCCTCCTTCATCCTTGGATGATAAAGTTGTTTATTTAGAAAAACCTAATTTGTAGTCGATTTAGTCTCATATAGCTTCTTAAGTTTCTCCCAAAGGGATTCCACAATATTTTTTCAACAAGACAGAGTATGTTAGGAAAAACTTAATTGTAGAAACCCTTCCTGTCCATATTTGTCCATTCTTCATTTATCATGCTGTTAGGTTTTTTCACAACCCCTTTCAAGGCTAGGGCTTGGTTGCTTTGGACCAATAAATCCTCCACCTTCATTTTCCATAGGGAGAATTTCTTGCCATCAAAATTCTCGATCTCAAACTTGGTTAAAGCTCCTATCATTGTTGTAATTCCCACTAAGAGTAAACCCTATGCCTGCAAGTTTTTTAGGCTCTAATACCATGTGTTAGAAAAATATAAAAATAGAAGTAAACAACAATAACAATAAAACACAATATTTACATGGACATGTTATGCCCAAGTAAAATCATTTGATCATGATAGCTTCAAATTTTATTATTACTCTCCTAAAAACTTATAATGGTTTCTTGTGATAAACAAATGATCAAGATCATTCTCTTTTATACAATACATAAGAGGATTCTAGAAGGTACTAAATTTCTCTATCCCCACACTTCAAGGTTGGGGGAGTCTAGTCACCCCCTGTAGCCCCCTTAGCCCATATGAATCACATGCAAGGTTAACCATACACCTCACTCTAGAAAAATACCAGAGACTTGGATATTGAGTTTACCTCTTAACTGGTTCATCTTTCACATTTGCATTCTTTTTATTTTCTTCTAAAATATTTATTCCAAATATTTTATATATGAAAAAATATTTTTTTAATCTAAATACAAATCAAATACATATTAGCAAAAATATTTTTAAATATTTTTTTTTTACCTTTTTTATTAGATTTTTTTGGTCCTAATGCTTGATTATTGTTTTCATATGTATATACTCCAACACTTAACTCTTAAAATAATGAAAAGTTATTCTTGCATTCAAAAGCATGAGATTACAAACTTACCTTCTCAACCTGATCATCATCACTCTTTATCTTGAGTCATTAAGATTTTTTTTCTTATATTTTCATTATCATTATGAAAAAATTAAATTAAAAAACAAAACAGTTAATAAAAAAAACTATAAATACAATCCTAAACTTAAAGAATTTCAATAAACTAAAAATAAATACAATTCCAAATTTAACGGATTCCAATAAACTAAATATACTATAGGTTAGAGTCATACAACTATTAAAAAAAAACATAAACTCAACTTCATCTTGAACTTGTCCTTCATCTTCAACGTGTCCAATAGGTATTGAAAACTTTAAAATGGGAATAATGATAAATTCTATAAACTTTATCATTATTAAAAAAAAAACCCATATAACTCAACTTCTTCGTGGTAATGTCGAGTAAGCTTTTTTTCAATAATTAACCCATATAACTCAACTTCTTCGTGGTATTGTCTAGTAAGCTTTTTTTCAATAATTATTTGGGAACTTGTTTTCACTTATGATCTAGATATTAAAAGCCAATTATTGATTTTAAACCTAAACAATAATAACATTTGGTACTTCAAATAGTCTATATTATATCTTAGTTTTATCATCTTTATTGTAATATCGGTTTTTTTAGTTTTTTAACTTGTCAAAATTATAGTGAGCTTGGGATGCTTTTCTCCAAACTCTTTGAGCATAGAAATACAATTTTAAAGCAAAATAATTAATTCGTTTCTTTAGGTCCGATAAACCAAAGTTTGGTCTCAGGAAACGTTAACCATCGTCATCATTATCATAATAAGGTTAATATGATTTAGTTAAATATTATATTTTTGAATACATTTTTTCCATCGAAATATTCAATGAAATTATTTAGGCATGTTGTGAGGGTTAGAGACATTATAGAGTCAAAACTCTTATAAAAATAGCCATTTCTAACATAAAAAATTGCAAATTATGATACACACAAAGTTGTGGTTTACAATGCATGTCAAAACCATTCAAGGTAAAGAGATTTTAAGCAAGTAAATGCCTCAAAGATTGTGCCCTCAACAATTAGAGATGTTTGGGTACCAAACAAAGATTCTTCAATTTACTAAGGCTTCCCACCAATACATGAGGCCCTAGGATGGTCAAATCAACAAGTAAGCGATGGATATAGGCTAAACTAAAGTGTTCACTATAACAAAGCATGTTAGAAACAAACACCAATATCTAGACAATAAGACATCAAATTGGATGCCACAATAATGTCTCCCTAAACATCAAATTGGATGTCACAATTATATATATTTAGACTAGAGTGAAGAAACTTCAAACGTAATATTACACTGTAGTATTATCCTTTGAAGTTTTTTCATTTTAATTTGTAGGTGGGGTAGTTGGGGCGATCGACTGGGGGCGTCCTCACTTTGGGTCAAAAAAACCATGAACACCATACATAACGCCCTTGAAAGACTTGGCTTTCATTTAACGAAAAAGTAATATTACATTCTGAGGAAAACATGATTTGTTAGAATAATTGAATACATAAATAAAAATATATTGTGAGAGAAACATGGATTGTTTGAATAACTGTATAAATAAAACAAGAAAAATAGAGAGAATTGTTTTCTTCTCACTTTAAAAGTTAAAGATAAAATTTTGAAAAAACAAAAACACTAAACTTTAAAAACAAGTTTATATTATGAATAGACATAATTTATTTGAACATACATGCATTTCAAGTGGGGGTGGCATAAAGATGGTATGGCGTTCTTAAACCATTTGGGGATTGACAAAGACGTTACTTTGCAAAATATCGATAACATTAAAAATATTATTACATTTAAGTTTAAGGAGAGAATGTGGTGTGAAAAAGATTTAGAGATTAAAAGAAATTTGTACTACTATAAGGAGTCATTAACCCTAATATGGAGTATCAAAATTATCTCTATATTTTATCTAGTTCAAAGAAGAAAATTAATATTGTCAAGATAAGAAAGAGCTCTCATGAGCTCCATAGTGAAACAAGGCATTGGGCAATTCCTAAAACATTGTGGGATGAAAGGATTTTCCATCTCTAAGAGACTATGTGTATTGAGGATGAAAATCACTTTCTCCTATAATGCCCTCTGTACACCCACATTAGATCTCAGTTTCCTAATCTTTGCTCCAATACATGTATTTTTAATCTTCCTACTCCTCAAAACTATGGTTAGCTAAAAATGCTTTTAAAAATAAGAATAAAATTATAAACCAAATCAAATAAATTTTCTTTTCTTTTCAGATCTAATAAACCAATTCAATTAACAATAATCATTACCATCATCAAATATTTAGAAAACTAACATTATATTTGTTTTTTTAAGTAAACCTATTTTCCAAAATTGGAATCATTGCATACCTGTATTACATTATGAGGCAAAAAGAATTAATGAAGCAAAAGAATTACTTCAACATCGAAAAAAACAAAAAACCTTCATGTCATGATAAAGTTTATGGACATCAATATGTAATAATAATAAATATATGTTTAATGAATGCAAAAGTAAACACGCCATGCACTGTAAAAGCCTCAATTTTGTCTTGTTGTTTATGGCCTTAATTTGTCATATTATGCCCTCTTATAAGAATCTAAAACAAACCCATATATTAAAATCTGAAAAAAGCCTCAATAGTGTCTTATTATTTATGGCCTTAATTTGTCATATTATGCCCTCTTGTAATAATCTAAAACAAATTCATATAATAAAAATCTAAAACACATCTATAGGTGCACTCCAATTCATAGGTGTATTTCTTGGCCATCCATTGAGAAGGGTGTGGGAAAAAACAAAGGTCTGAGAAAAAGAATGTTATGTCCCATCATGTATCCACTATCTCAATCATGATACAAGTGGAAAATGCTCTTCTTCCACTATCATTTGTCTTCTTGTGAATTGGGGAATAAAATATTTTCAATTCAACATCAAAGTGAAGTGCAATGTTTTATCCCAACAATGATTCTTTAGCTTGAAAATATCAAATACATTATCATGTCTTGAAAATATCAAATACATAATCATGTCATTATTGACTTGGTTAGAAAAATATGCTCACTCCAAAATACAAATATTTTGTAAAAGGCTTTTCAAATCTTAAATCCAGTGAATATATATTTTTGTAATGTGTTCATCCAGTTATGAACCTAAAGTTGAAAAGGCACCAAAAATGTGGAAGATACTAAAGTGTGCATAAATTAGTAGCTTTTTGTTGGTTTAGAGTGGCTGGACCAAATAAAGGTAGAATGATTGAGGGATTTACCATTGCATCTGATTAAAAATATTAAAGCTTTTGATGCAGTACTATGGGACCAAATAAAGGTAGAATGATTAAGGGATTTTTGTTGTACATCACATCAGACATATCAAAAGCATTGTGACTGGTAGTTATGTCCTCCTAATTAACCTATCTGCCAGTGATGATGCTTTAGTCAACACAAAACAATTCAAAAAGTTTATGGGATCTCTGATTTTGCTAGTTATGTCCTCGTGATTGCCCTGTATGCCCCCCATGATGATGATGTAACTAACATAAAAAGTTAGTGGACCTTGCATCTCTCAAGGTTAATGTTAGATTGTCTCGAGGACAAATTAGATTTTTCATGGTTCAAGGTTTAATAAACAATATATTTACTGAGAGTAATGTATTAGTTGAGATGTAAGGTTAATGTTAGATTGTCTCGAGGATAAATTAGATTTTTCATAGTTGTTTAATAAACAATATATTTACTAAGAGTAATGTATTAGTGGACCATGCATCTTAAGGTTAATGTTAGATAGTATAAAGACAGTTTAGAATTTTTATGATTCAAGATTCAATAAATAATATTTTTGCATCACAAGAACCATGTTAGAGGGTAGGGAAGATAAATTAGATTTTTTTATGATTCAAGGTTTAATAAAAAGTAATATATTAATGGACTTTGCATCTCAAGCTTGATGTTAGATGGTATTCAAGGTTAATGTTAAATAGTATGGGAGATAAATTAGATTTTTTATGATTCAAAGTTTAATTAAGAGTAATATTTTAGTGGGCCATGCATCTCAAAGTTAATTTCAGATGATATGAAAGATAAATTTGATTTTTCATGATAACAATTTAATTGACTATATATTTATTAAGAGTATAATATGTGATTAATGAAAAACCATAATAGTTTAATTAACTATATATTTATTAAGAGTATAATATGTGATTGACTAAAAACTATAATAAATGAAGAGGATAATACATTTTTTTTTTCATTTTTATGGAAAAGTTTTTTTATATTCTATTTAGTGTTTTCATATTCTTTGTAATCATTGTTTTAGAATTTGATAAACAAAATATTTGTCATAAATTTAATATCATCCATATTTATAAAAGCATAAGGCATTTTCAAAAACCAATAAAATGTTTTTCAATTTTTTTTTTTAATATAATGGTGGAATTTAGCCATTTTTAAAAACCTATGAAATGTTTTTCAAATTCTAATTTTTTTTTAATATCAGTGTGGAATTTTGAAACAATTTTTTTTTTAAGGAATTGCTTTATCTCACCTGGACAATGAAAACCACAAGTCGGGCCAACTTCAATGTTCCATGAAAACATCTATGTTTTAATATTGGATGAGAAAGTATTTGTCCAACTAAAGTAGAACTGTCACCATGATAGCACAAATCTGTCACCATCACAAATTTTGTTTATGACATGCTCTTAGATATATTTTGGAGCTTCTTTATGGCATGATTTTTTTTTTAAACCATGGGAGCAGCAACCTCCCAAAGTATATCAAACCTCCCAAAAGTATATCCAACAGCTCGCAAGCCAGATATACCAATAACTTGTGATTTAGTAGAGGCCTAGACATCCCAAAGCCCACCCAGGTGAGCCTCTATTCTAGGTATGGCCTACCCTTTGAGCCTTGTTACAACAAGCCAATGAACAACCCTACTACCCTTTGAGCCTTATTACAACAAGCCAATAAACAACCCTACCAATGAACAACCCTACTACCCTTTGAGCCTTGTTACAACAAGCCAATAAACAACCCTACTGCCTGTTGATTTTGAACCTACTACTTCCAACAACAAACAACATAACATATTGTTAGACCCACTCAGGTGCTGTTCTTTATGGCATGTTGTTAGGTTAAGCTGGAGGGTTGTAAATGAAGGACAGTTTAGCCACGAGCAAGTCCTGTGCGATGCCAATGCAATGATAGTTATGGGTAACGGAAATCATGATGAACAGGTCAATGTGAACTTTGAAGTGAAGAGGTGTACTCAGTACACATGATATCACCTGTCATGGCCGCCCTTCCCTTTCGTATTGACAAATAGCTTTTCGTTTTTGTTTCTCAAAAACCGCAGTCATGGCCGGGGCCCGGCATTGATCCCGTGATCTTTGTCTTCCAGGCTATAGAATATTTTATTGACAGACGTATAGATATAATAATACCATATCTAGACATAACTGTTGGCAGCTATTGCTCGGAAAGTTGCTTCCGTCCGCCGTCCATCAATCAAAACTCGGCCTGGAATCTTGGGTTTAATACAGACTTCATCCACTCAAAGTGGCAGCTTCGAATTCTGCAGAGAGCCGAGAATGAAAATGAGGGGAATATCGCTGTTCGTTTTTCTCGCTTTGTTTACAAGCGCGGCGTTGAGCTCTGGCGATGGGGAAAAGGGCGGAGGAGAAATTGGGAGCTCGGAGGCGGAGCAGCCGGGGGGTTCGAGCACGGTACCTGCGATTCCAGTTATTGAGCAGGATAACAAGACTTGTCATCTCGATCTCTCGGACGAGCTGTTCGGAGGCGTGAAGGAAGCCTGCGGCACTGCTGGAAAGGAGGAGCTTCTTGACAGGAGCCGCTGCTGCCCAGTTTTGGCCGCCTGGTTGTATGCTGCCCACGCCCGGACTGCGCTCCAAGCGGCGCCACCACCCATCTCCTCCGCCGACTTGCAGCCTCTCCTTCCCGACGATTCGCAGACATGCGTGAACAGCTTACAGAGCTCTCTCAAGACCCGGGGCATTAACATTCCCAGCCCCAACGCTTCCTGCGATCCGATTCTCTGCTTCTGCGGCATAAGGCTCCACCATATCACCTCCCTCAACTGCCCAAATGCCTTCAATATCTCCACACACCACAATGCAGCTGCGCCTCTCTCTGCAGTTCGAGCCCTGGAGAGCAACTGTACTAGCCCGTCTTACCAGGGATGCACTAACTGCCTCAACACCCTCCAGAAGGTATCCTATACTACATACTATTGCAGAAAAGTATGAAATTCTTAAAGCTTTCAATTTCAATGATGTTTTGCATTTTCTGTTTAGAGTGTTGGAGTATCTGTTGAATAACTATACTATTTTGAAATATAACATGGACTACTTTTTGGATAAGGATTACTATTTGGATAGAGATTATGTATTTCATTTTAAATGTTTATCAAATTTGCAGGTTTTTGGTGTAATGACAAACTTACATCAATGTCGATGATTTACATAAAACTAATTATGAAATTCTTAAAGCTTCCATTATCAATGATGTTTTGCATTTTTTCTATAATATGAAATAACAGCTATATTTAGATAGCCATTATGTATTTGATTTAAAATGTTTATCAATATTTACAAGTTTTGGTGTAACAACAAACTTACATAAATATCGATGATTTACATATAACTAACTATGAAATTCTTAAAGCTTCCATATTTTCTTTATATGTTTCAATCTCAATGATCTCCAGTCTGCTGGACTTGTATGATTGAATTTAAGAAGGGGTTGCATATGAAATTCTTAAAGCTTCCATTATCAATGGTGTTTAGCATTTTCTTTATATATTTCAATCTCAATGATCTCCAGTCTGCTGGACTTGTATGGTTGAACTTAAGAAGGGGTTGTATTGTTTCGCAGGTCAAGGGCAGTCCAGGTAGAAATGGACATTATTCAGACAGAACCAGCAGGATGCATAACACAGACTGTGAATTAATGGGGTTGACATGGTTACTGGCAAAGAACAAAACTGCATATATTCCCACAGTTTCTGCAGTGCTCAGGGCTCTGGTGTACACCACCCACCCAGCTAACCAGTCCCAGTGCAGTCCAGACCAAGAGAATATGCCCCTCGCCGTTGATTCGGTTCAGCTGGACCAAACTTCTTCTGCTGCGCCCAATGCCATTAGACCACATCTGGGTAGCCTGCTAACAGCTTTCTACACCATCACGCTTCTTCTCCTCTGGCATCCATTTTAGGAACTGTATATTTTGTGGGCATTTCCATACTTGCTCCCTAGCGTTTGTATACTTGCTCCCTAGTGTTTGTATATACCAGACCAGACCTACAGATAGCAGCTCTGCTATTTTTGGTATTGGCATTGCCATGGCAAACAGAGCTTGTAGCTATAGTTTCTTGTTGTAATATTTTTGGGACCTGATGATTCAGCGTAGGCAATGAGCATTTTATCAATGATTGCCATTTCGGCTTTCATATGTTCAGAACTGGGCCTGAATGGCAGGAATTCCAAGTTCCAGTTCGTTAATCTGTCTGAAATAGATATTCGAATTAAATTGCATTAAATGATATCAAGTGGTAAGCGTGGGGTACACAGAATCATCTGATTTTCAATAAAGGCTCCCCAAGCCCCTATTTTCGGAGTTCAAGGAAGAAACTTGGGTGTGAACCTTGAGGTATAGTTATATGGATCCAAACCGTTTTTTTCAAAGTTTAAAGGCAGAAATTTGATAGTGAGGTAGAGTTATATGGTCATAATTTCTGCATTAGGGTCTTTGAATAATACATAGTTGATGAAGGTTTGATTTTAATTAGCAAACAAGTTGTAAAACTACAGTACACTATCAGAAATGGTAGAATTTATCCAAACCTTCCAGGGAGAGGAATATATTTCAAGTTTTAATCTTTTTACAGTATTAATGGTGTTTCACTGAAATCTATGGACATTTATGTTGATCATCCAATCTCAAGCAGTTTGAGATCGAATGGCCGCCAATGCACCTGCAGCTGGCCATAAATATAGCTACTGCAGTATTGAATGCTGCTCTCTAAATTACGTTAGAGTTTTTGATTTAGTTCAACACTTCTGTAAATTTACTTTTACCAATTTGTCACCCAGTTAGAAGGGACGATTTTCTTCTTATTTCTCGATTTTATTCTTTCTTATTTCTGGTTGATTTTGACCTGTTTCTGGTCATGAATCTTCATCGAATTTTCAAAACTTGCAAAAATATTGCTAGATCTTACAGAGTCAAAATGTTTGGGGTTTTCATTTCTGCACTTAAAATCGTCCAACAAACAACAAAAATTACAAGATTTTATGAGTTTGAGTTAAATTCCCCTGATTCTTCCTAAATATCAACATAAAAATCAAAATCATCCCTGAACAGCTCCATTTGTCACCTCTGTCTAAGCTCCTTTAATCATATTTTAACTGACCAGACATCCTTTCTCCCCGTATCTGCGGGTCGACTGAAATTCCAGAAGTCAGATTGACCAGCTGCAGAATCCTTGAAAGAAGATATTTGCTTCAGAAAATTTCAAAGTGATATTTATTTTAAAAATGTATATAAAAGTGGCTTCCAGGAATTTTCCTCGTAATTGCAATCCAATTCATCGTTCACTTTTACATTTAAAATCATGATATCCGTAAATATTTTAACGAGAGTCACATCAGATACTAATATGATAATACGAAAAAAAAATGTTATTTTATTCTACTATATCCAACAAAACAAAAGTGTCGTTGTTATTAAATTCTTGGCTCATTTTTATATAGTGTTTTTTTTTTATATGTTTTTGTTAATAAAAATATTAAGATTCAATAGTCAAGAATGAGCTTGAAACATTACCTTATTAGTTAATTAATAATCACCATTTTTACCGGCCTTTAGAATAAAATTCATTAAAAACCTTCGTGAAAGTGCATCATGCAACAAAGATACCTAATAAATATATAAAAAAATTTATGACGTTGAATATTCATATCAATAAATAAAGTGAGAGTCAATTTTCCAAAAGAATAAGTAAGAAATTATAATAATTAAAGGTAATGGTGTAATCGGTTTGTTCAATTAATTTTAATCGCTTTTACTCTTAATCATGTAATAGTGGTGTAGTTATGTTGATTATAACAAATGGATGTAGCTTGGGTGGTTGGGAGGAATGAATGTTACCATCCCCAGCCAGGTTCTACTCTTGTAAGTGACATGATGCTCTTGTGAAGCCCTTTGTAATAAATGTTGTGAATATGATTCAGTTTGAATATCAGGTATTGGAATTTTCCGTGGAGTAGCCCTCTAACAAATGGTGAACCACATTTTAAAAAAACAATTAAAGAGAGTGGTGTAATGGTGAATTGGTTTGTTCAATTAATAGTGATAGTTATGTTAGTTCACTTAAGTTTTTTTTTGGCTTATTTTTATTAATCAATTTTGTTGTAATTTTTACTAATATTTTTATTTTTTTATTATGTAGATTTTAACTTTTTATATTTATGAGTATGTTGTATAATTATCATAACCATAGGTAAAGTGGATGGTGAACTTTTATAAGCAAGTTAGTGTTAATTTATAGAAATAATTGAGTCTTAAACAAAGGCAAAACATTAAACTAATTACCATATTCTTATAATTTTCCATTTATGGTATAACATAAACATTAAACTAATTAATATAAACATAAAACAAATATTATTTAATAAAGAGAACTATTATTGTTACCCATTTCTTTAACCATCAAATCAAAATCAAGATGCATTTAAGCATAACAAGATACGATGACCATGAAATGAATCCTGTTGTACACTTGTTACACTCGGGTTATTCTTCTTGATCTGCTTAAGGAATCGCAAAATATGAGATAATATGTAAAGACCTATAGGCTTAATTAAAGAGAAATAACTACATAGACGATACATCGTGGCATCAACCAACTCTGATGAAGCATCACACAGAAGCTTCAAATTTGATGTCATATGTGTGGTTATCGCCTTGTAGTCCAGCATTCTAAATCTCTTCAGAATCTCCATTATATACTTTCCTTGACCAAGGAAAATCCCATTTGCACTCTACCATACCTCCATGCCTAAGAAGTAGTGCATCCTCCCTAGGTATTTCATCTTGAACTCTGTAGCAAGTCTCCTCCTTGCATCTTTAATGAGTTCCTCCTCGCTCGTCATAAACAAGTCATCAACATATAGAAGGAGCATCATTGGTCTTCCACCTTCAACCTTGAAGTAAAGGTTGGAATCCGCTTTACTCTTGGTAAATCCTTGGTTCATCAAGAAGTTATCCATCCTGCACATGGCCTTGGTGCATGTTTCAGTCCATACAATGCCTTCTTTAATTTTCACACATGAGTTTGCATTTCATGTGTCTCGAATCCCAGTGGTTGTTCCACATATACTCCCTTCTTGACTACACCATTCAAGAATGTTTTCTTGACATCCATTTGGTGTATCTTCCATTTCATAACTGCAACCAATACAATATGGTCCTGATGTAAGTGTATCCTGTCGCGAGTGCAAATGTCTCTTCGTAGTCTATGCCTTGTTTTTGTGAGAAGCCTCATGCTACAAATCTTTCCTTGTATTTCTCGATGGTTCCATCTACAGTATGCTTGATCTTATAGATCCACTTCAAAGTCATGACGGACTTCTTTTTCAGTCTCGAAACTATCTCCCAAACATCATTCTTCATGATCGACTGATACTCCTCGATCATCGTATCCTTCTAGTCTTTCTTTTCAGTAACCTCTTCATAGGTGGAAGGTTTCTAGGTAATGATGTCACACAACATGGCCACATAGTTGTTGTAAGTCTTTGTCCTTTTCCTTTCTCTATGCATTCCTTATGGAGCACCATACCTTTATGATTCTTGTATGACCTCTAATTCCCATGTTGGTCTTCACTTGTGGGAGTCCTTCACGAGAAGTGTCTCTATCGGCTCTTGTGGTTTTGCCATGTCATGATCTTGATGGTCTTCTAGAATTGCTTCTCCAATTTCCATATCTTGAACTCTCATTTCTTCAGGTTCCTCGACCTATTGAATAGGTAGCCTCCTAGATCTTAAGTATGTCAAGTCTTCATTAAAGGTTACATCTCTGTTGATGTCGATCTTCTTGAATCCTGGGAAGTATATTTGGTAGGCCTTTGATGTATCACCGTATCCTACAAATATACCCTTCCTCCCAAAAGGATCAAGCTTGGTCCTCTTCTCCTTTGGGATATGTATGTACATCGAGCATCCAAATATTCTAAGTTGGATGACTTCTAGTTTCTCTCCTAAGAAATACTCTTCTGTAGTTTTGTTGTCAAGTACTCGCTGAGGAGTACGGTTTTGTACATACATAGTTGCCCTTGCTACTTCTGGCCAAAGGTTCATAGGAATATCATGGTCATGTGGTATTGCTTTCGATGCTTCCATTATGATTTGGTTCTTTCATTTTGCAACCCCATTCTATTAAGGATTATATGGAGTGCACAACTCCCTCTTAATCCCAAACTCTTTGCAGAATTCCTTAAATTCTTAAGAGGTGAATTCTTCGACATTATCTGACCACGTAGTCTTTGTCTTCCTTTCGGTTTGGTTCTCAACCAAGGCTTTATATTCCTTGAACTTACTGAATACTTCATTTTTCCCTTTCAAGAAATATATCCAATTATTACACGAGAAATCATCTATAAAGGAAACATAGTACACATACTTGCTTAATGAGCTAGAAGACATGGGTCCACATACATCGGAGTGTATTATCTCCAGTATTCCTTTATCCTTTCTTTCACTGTTGGGAAATTCCTTCTTTTCATTCTTTCATTGTGCACATCCTTTGCAAATTATTTCATGCTTTGCTTGGATCTATGGAAGTCCAGAGACTGCTTTTCTTGCCATCCATAGTGCTTTGTAGTGCACATGTGCAAGCCTACAATGCCATAATTCTTTTGAAACTATTGACTCATGAAACAATGCTTGTTCAGGTTGTCCCTTTAGTTTGTACAAGCCATTGTCTTCTTCTCCAATCATTGTTGCATCATCTATTGTCTTTCCTTTAGGCCACATTATCACTTGGCCATCAACAAATGCAACTCTCATTCCCTTTGCATATAGTGCAGAGATGGACAGAAGTTTCTCCTTCAATCCTGGAACATATAGCACATCCATCATCTTTAAATATTTCCCAGAGTCTATCTTATATGAAGCTACTCCACTCCCTTTTATGGGGTATTTCTAATCATCCCCAAGTTTCACCTTGTGAGGTGACTCATGCTCAGATATATTGACGAATGATTCTTCGTATCCCGTCATGTGTTTGGATGCCCCACTATCCACAAGCCAATCATTGCTTCCATGTGAGATAGTGCCAGTAAGTGTTGAGATTAACACATACTCTTCATTCGAATCATCCTTCTCTCTTATGAATCTTGTGTTTGTTGGTTCATCGTCTTAAAAAATATGAGCATGGTGTCTCTTTTTCCTGATGGTATTCTCTTGCAAAGTTTCCCTTTTCATCATAAGTGTAGCATCAAACATTGGAAGGATCTCTCTTGATATTCTTTTGTTTATTGTCCTTCTTCTTGTTGTGATGGTGGTTCTACTTCTTCTCCTTCTTCTTGTAGTTCTTCTTTGTGTGAATTGTGAGAGCTTGATATTTAGTTGCTCCCATCTTCTCTTGTCTTGTTACGAGTCAAGCTTCTTCTTTTTTGCATTATTCTTAGAGTCAATTGAAAGAGATCAACCTCCTTCTTGTACAAATTCCTTAAATGAATGAGTCACATGATCTAGGGAGACCATTCAAGGTATTCATCGCAATTTATTCTTCTTCGACGTTCTCTTCAACTGCTTCAAGTTGTTCTTTGATTTGAGCAACCCTTGTGAAGTAAGTCTATATAGTCTCTGAGTTTTGTATCTTCACATTCTTCAACCGGTTCCTCAAAGTCATCTTCTGGTTGATGTTCTATCCTTCGAACATCTTTGTCAAAGCATCAAATACTTCCTTCGATGTCTTGAATGATGACACATGGGGGGTGAGGTGATCCTTGATTGAATATGCAATGATTCTCTTGGCTTTAACCAATTTCTTCTTACAAGTAGCCTTAGCCTCATCTCCCTTTGGTTCTGGAATTTCTCCATTTATGTACTAATCCAAATCATTTTCTTCAAGGATCAGGGAGATTTTGTACTTCCATGCTCAAAAGTTATCATCCCCTCTAAGTGTGTCCTTAAGCTGAGTATGGTGAGTCATATTTTCAAATAAGAACCTCAAATGGAAATATAAAATATTTATATCTTACCGATTTGAGGTGTCTGACTAGGTTTCAAAGTTGGATGACCTAAGGTTTGTTAGACAAACCCCAATTTTCCAAACTTGGAGTTTGGGAATTTTGTTTGGACATAAAGATGCACCTCCTTGTGGCGAGTTTCTTAGCAGGGTCCTTTCCTTAAGACTGAGGTGGGAAGCCTCCGAACTTGATGCCCTAGTTTCTCCTGACACTAATGACAGGGTCAAAATTGAAACTTATTCAAATATAAAACACTTTCCACCAAAATATGCGCCCTACTGAGGCGAGTTATCCTAGCCCTCTTTTCTTGATGATAATTGGAGAGAAGACCTTGAACTAGGAATCCCTAGTTTTCGTTGTTGCATAGTGCCTTCTTTCATAGAGGCCCGGATACCATGTCATTTTTTATTAGATCTTATTAGCTTAGGTAGGATCTTTATCTAAAATATTAACAAGTATAGAAATATGCATAAGATAGAACAGATACACAAGACACAAATATTTTCACCAAGGAAACCATAAAGGAGAAAACCCCACAAACTTCCTCAAAATAGTACAAACTTCCTAAGATGAATAATCCTAGGAATAAGAAGTCTCCAACAACTACCTATCTCTCCTCCTCTCTCTCTCTCTCTCTCATGCGAACTTGAGTGAGTGTGAGGTGTGTATAAATGAGGGAGGGAGCCTCCCTATTTATACTAATCAAGTGACTGACCTATTACATGACTGGGGTCGACCTCTTACCTTAACAGAGCTGACTTCTCCTAGAGAGACTCCAAAAATACATTACATGCTTTTTCACAGGGGACTATTTCTCTGACTTACAATGGAGGTTGTAGCTCAAATTCTATACACAATAATGACATCCTGAACTGAGGAAAAGACATGTCCGATGGGGCACAACAACATACAATGATAATATACATCAGAATATCTTATGAAGTTACAAATACATCAATAGTTTCTTTACTTCCATATCCCACATCTTGGAGGATAGATATAGGATTTATGAAATGGACCTTATTTCTTCAATTTCGTTGGTATGTTCCTCAAAGATTACACAGAACATTTCAGCCCTGAAAAGGACAACTTTTCACACACCCCGGTATGGATTTGTCTTTACTCCTTTCCACGGGAATTTTGGTTGGAACAAATTTTGGAAGGGATTTACAACACCTTGGGCATATATGTTCACTTAGACGAAGTAACAAATATAATGGAAGGTACACAACATATGCCCACATTTGTGTATATATGAACATCTCAAAAGCTCTCCCATGATCTATTTGTTTGAATTGCCAAGATGAAGAATGTGAACAAACCATAAATTATGAGCACATGACATTCAGATATTGAAAATGTCATGAGCATTGATATCTCTTTAGAGATTGTCCTATGAATTCCAATCCCAAGAAAAAATATCAAAGCAGTGACCAGGACTAGGAAGGATACACTCAAATCGAGAATCAAAGAAGATCTACTTCTAAAAAAATAAATGCCCACCGATATAGGCCCCTCAATGAGCAACTCCTTTGGGATTCTTGGTCAGATAAATCCTAACATGGAAGGCCCAGAAATCCCTATCAATATTTCTAAGAACATGAAGGATAACAGGGAAAAATCCCACTCAAATCCAAAGCCATAATTCGATGAACCAACAAATGATAATCAACTAGTGGAAATGGGGGGCATGGATTTAGAACTTGATGATCATGATCCATTTGGAATTGTTCTTGTGAACTTAGAATCCACTTACCGCAGCAAAAATATACATTCACTTCCTCTATATTAGGTCTCCAAGGTGCACAAATTCTACATGAATTCCTTGGTGGTAGAGGCATCTAGAGAAATAATAATTTGGGGATACATAAGGATTTGTTGAAGGATGGAAGAAAAGGAAAAAAGGACAAGAAGAAAGCTGGAAGGAAACTGACACACCAACTCACCCATGAGGTGTAAAATTTCATGGTCAATTAAGGTTAGATTTATATAATCATAGATAGATTCCACCCCATTATATCCCAAACTCAGCCATGAAAATCATATACTGGAACATAAGGGGCCTCAATGGAAGAAGCATGCAAAAAATTCTTTTGAAGTGTATCTTAGCATAAAATATGGATGTAATTTTTCTTTAGGAAACGAAAGGTGCATAAGATGAAATGGAATCCAACCTCTCTCTATGTTGGCAAAAGATTATCATGTACACATAGATGCAAGAAGATTAACTGGTGGAATTTTTGCGATCTAGAATCCCTCTTCATTCATCATGGAAAACTTCTTCTATACAAAATGGTCCATCTCAACTAAATTAAGGGCATTGGGATCTGACAAGGAAATCCTAGTAACCAATGTTTAAGGCCCTTCAACTCCACTAGAAAAGTCGGTCTTATTAGAATATATAGAATATATAACATCCCTAAAGCAGAATCAAAGATGGATGATAGGAGGAGATTTCAACATTATTCTCTCCTTATTGGAAAAACATGAGGGAATCAGAAGACTAGATTAGGTAACCTTAACTTCAGTAGTCTCATTAACAAACTCATGTTAGTGTACCTCGATCCAACTGAGGGGACCTTTACATGGTCGAATACAAGAACAAGGCATCAACATGTGGCTTGCAGACTGGATAGATTCCCAACCACATAGAATGTAATGATGGAATGTCTTACTCTAGAATCAAAGATTATTCATGTACTATCGGATTGGAACATTGGCCAATCCAGTTTTGGATGGACATAATAGGAGTGTCTCAGTGTAGAACCTTCAGGTTTGAAATTTTTTTTCTAACACACCATGAATTCAATGATAAAATGCAGCAATGATGGATCAAAACTCATATTCCTTAGGGCTCTCTAATGTACAAGTTCCAACAAAAATTAAAAATCATCAAGTAGAAGCTCAAATATTGGAACAAGAATACTTTTGGAAATATATTCAAGGATAAAAAAATCCTAGAAGATAGAATGAATTAAATACAAAAGGATCTCATATCACAGGGAAAAACAGAGAAACTGTCAGAGAAGGAGGAATGGATAAATGCTCAACTAGAAGAAAGATATGGTCAGGAGGAAATAATAGAATACAATGGTTGAAGGAAGAACAAAGGAATACTAAGTTCTTTCACAAATCAATGACACAATGTAGACACATAAATCACATATACATTCTAGAAAATTAGCAAGGAAAAACACTCACCACACATGGATACATCGATCGAGAGTTAAATCGGTTCTATCGTGATATCCTGTCGGAGCCAATTCAATACCGATCAAATTCTATTCATAAGATCACCAGACATATTCCTTCCTTGATCAAGGAAGACCATAATAGATATTTCATGAGACCAATCAATCAAGAAGAGGTAGATATATCCATTTAGGAAATGTAGGCAGCAAAAGATCCATGGTCAGACGGGTTAACCACAAACTTCTTTCATCATTGTTGGCACTTAATTAGGGAAGAGGTCTAAAACATCACAGAGGATTCCAATGCCTCTTGTAAATTCCTCTCTACCTTCAATGTCACCTTTATCACTCTCATTCCAAAATAGGAGAATCCAACTAATCCAAAGCAATTCCCCCCAATTTCCCTATATGACGTCATATACAAGACAATTACCAAAGTGGTCTTTCTTCACCTAAATCCTATTATACTACACATCACCTCTCATGAACAAACTTGATGTGTGGAAGGAAGAAAAAACATGGATAAAGTCATAATGGCTCCAAACATGAACGAGGAAGATATCATCAGATGGAATGTGCAAATAACAAGTTCAACCATATGGACTATAGCTTTGCAAAACAAAGATCTAGTGCAAGAACATGCTTTCTGGGAAACAAGAGCGGGGAATAAAGATAAATTTTGGATAGAATCATGGAAACAATTTACACCCTTAGGTGATGAACCTACCCTTGAAGACATTAATAGAGAAGAGGATAGAGCAACAAACTTATGGAATCTTGAAGCTCAAAAAACACCCTAGAGGCAATTGAAGATAACTCACACTGAGCTAAATTCCCCTGAAGACGCTATCCTTCAACCATGGCATTCAAAATTCGGGAAAATAAAGATCAAATAAGGGATGGGAAAGATATCCTAAGATGGGATCATACCTCTAAAGGAACTTTCACAATCAAGGAGGATTACACATCGAAATCTCCATTTCATAATCTTCCCAAATCCATAGCTTGGAATAACATATGGCACTGGAAGCTATGGCCCAAGTTTAGCACAATCCTCTAAAAATTCATGCCACTGAGTATTCTAAATTGGGATAACCTAAAAAAAATTTATAGGCCCCTCTATCTACTCCTTATAATCCTAGGAGGAAGAAACGATGGAACATCTCATGAACAACTTCCAATATAGTACTTCCCTATGGGATCAATTGTCGATGATAATGAGAAACTCAGATAGAAAGAGAGACAACATACCCAACACCATTTCCACCTGGCATGCTCAAGTATTTAAGAACTCGACTCCAAACCGGATCTTGAAACTGTGTATATCATAAAGAAGTTTTAATATTGTGTAAGGTCATGAATCGTAATAACTAGACTTGAGTTGTCCACGCTTTGCTAAACTGAATGGGTACCTGATAGTTGTATTGCCGCGCATGTAGTAATCTTTTGGCAAATCTCATATTGTGGGAAAGATTAATATCACGCAGCCATCTCCAAGCCATCAAGGATTTGGATGTATCGCAACCATAAGACACAAAACAAATATATATATTAAATAATATATTAATATATATTTTAATATACCTTTTAATATTTTAATAGCTTTTCAATGGAAGATGAAATATATATTAATATATATTTTAATATAAATACATTGAAATATATATTAAATAAAATAAATTAAAATATACTTTTAATTTTAATTTAAAAAAAATGAAATTTATATTACATAAAAAGAGGTTTGTACCTTCAAATATTTGATCCCTCGCGGCGCTTGATAGAGCCTAGGATTTGGATCTATGCTGGTTATAAAATCTAAGTATGTTATCTCTTGCTCCCCTGAGGAAAAACCCATTATTTCTTGTTGGTGCCTCTCCCCTTCCTCTCTCCACTCATGTCCTCACCACTCCCCCTAACCCCTCTCCTTCGTCTTCCTGGGAGGTTCCTCTAGAGGGATTTATTAAAGTCAATTTTAATGGGGCATCCAAAGGGAGTCCATGACCAGCTGGGTACATAATAGTCTTCAGATAGCATAAGGGCACCATTCTCCACATCATGGCTAGTAGTATTGGTCATGACACTAATAATGTAGCAAAACTATGGGATTTAAAGATTGGATTGCACAAATAAATTTAACTAAATTATTAGAGACTGGTCATTGAGGGGGATTCACAATTATTATATCTTTATTCTCCAATAATACTAGAGGAAGTAAGGCCAAATTTTTTTTCCCAATCTGGATATGGTTAGGGATTCTTGAAACTTTAGAGAAGATAATCCCCACACATGGTCACTGTACCATATCACGTTAGAAGATCATGCAACAAGGTAGGGAATAAATTGGATAATTTCGGTGTGGCTTACGAAGAGGAACCCCTATACTTATTAGTCTCCCAAAACCCCAAAAACCTAGTCTTACAGAAATGTAGAAGAATAGCTCAATAATAAGAATAATTTCCAAATGGGGTATCAGTAGAGCCTTCATGTTAAACACGGAGGAGATGGTAGACACGAGTAGGTGGAAAATACATACCACCCATCTTAGTTGCATGCATGTGAAGGAAGTCATAGGTACATACTCCATTACTCACTACATTGAAGAATCAAGGATTGACATTCATCTCAATGGTAAAGGATGAGGAATGTTGGCTGCAGTCTGTTAGACCCAAGGTTCAACATAAAAATCCAACAAAAACCCCATAAGCATTGACATTTTCAATACCCTGCAGGTAGAGTAAAGTCTCACCTGAGATGCGCATATGAAATTATAGAAACCTGAATCATGCTTGTACAAGAGGTAAAGAATTCAATGCACAATCCTATTAAAAGGTACCACAAGGTATGGGCCTTAGTCACAACATAATTCCAATACATAATTTTTGCAAAACTAATCTCTTCATTGGATGCTCGGAGGATCAATTAATTATGGAAGTGACATCAAAGGAAACAACCAAATTTCTATTTGATGTGATTTGTAGGTTTGGATTATTGATACACATCACCTACAACCAGGGTACCTACTTCACTACTAACACCATCACTGAATTGATGAATATCCTCCAAATCACACACTAGTAGAAAAATCATATTATCCCAAGGAAAATGGTTAGGATCAAAGAACAAACAAAGTGTTGTTCTCTATTCTATCAAAGGTATATGAACTAAATTTGTTGGTCTAGGTTCACTAATTGTATGCTACCCTTTGGGCATAAAGGATGACATGGAAAAAGTAATCAAGAAAATGACCGTTCTGACTAGCATTTAACAAGGAAGTCATCATGCCTATCAAATAATGGGTACCATATATGAGGATCCTAGTTGTAGAAAGGTTTCAACCTAGAAATTATATTAGAGATCTATTAGAGATAATTTAGCAATTGGAGGAAATTCTATTATAGGTTATATTTCAATAGGAAATGGAAAATTGTACCATGAAGAGATACCATAATAGTAAGATAAAGACACCCAACTTTAAGAAAGGTAAACTTGTAATATTGTAGAATATTTTGAAGAAAGATAGAGTGGAAAGGATTACCTATGGTTGGTTGGGTTTATACAAGTTTAAAAATTTGTACAAGAACAAGTTTTCCAAACGAGAGACCTTGAAGTATTTCCTTACATTAGTTGAGTCAACACTTCTTGTTTAAAGAGGTTGCTTGACTAACTAGTGCAAGCACAATCACCACTTTGACACTCTACAGTAGGTGGGGCACAAATGTACAAAACACAAAAACATTACATAGCTTAGTATAGAATACCTGCATAGATATACTAGCATTTGCACCAAGAGGTGCAAAAAAACACTGAGAGGGTAAAAATATTCTGTCTTTTCGCAAGCCAACCTTTGTGACTTACCTTGGGAGATTGCATATTAATACCGAGTTTTGAAATTTTAGGTTAAGACATTTATAACTGTTGTGTTTTGGGGTTTCTATTTTCAATTATAAATTTTGCAAGAAATAATAAAAATTAACAACAACTTAAAATGAACGTGTGTAATGATTATGCCGAATATTTGCAAATAATAATAAATTTCAAGCTCCCCCAATCTGCAACCCAAAAATTGCGAGATGCAGGTTTTGGGAAAGATTAGCGGGATGACACACAATAATTACAAAAATTAGCCTGCATCCCGCAACCACAAATTTCGGGATGCGGGTTGCGGGATGCGTGTTTTGGGAAAGATTGAATACAACTTGATTTATTTTGTCTTCCTGTATCCCGCATCGTGAATTCTGCATCTCGATTTCCGCAACCTGGAACCAAAAGATTGCGGGATGTGGGTTTCGGGAAAGATTAACCAAATGACACACAATAATTACAAAAATTCTCCCGAATTGCCCAACCGCAAAATTCGGGATGCGGGCTGCATGATAGAAATTCCTACAAATAATAAATTTCAAGCTCCCGCAACCCGGATTGCGGGATTTGGGATGCATAATGAAATAATATTTGCAATATCTCGTTATGATCCCGCATCTTGCCAGGTTTAATCTTGGCCGTCCATTTGTTTTAATCTTTCTATCCTTATTTGACCTGTGTAAAATATATATATAGGTTGGTCTTTTACAATTTCTTTACCAATTTTTTACTGTTGCGAATTACTGCGCTGCATGAATTTTACCAGGCATCACAATCTGCAAGGAAAAATTTCGCGGGCTGGCGCTGCAAGGAAAGATTTAGTGTTGAAAATACGTGGATTCCCTTAAGTGGGTTAGAGGTTGAAAGGCCAAGATCAACAGCTCTAAGTCATCCCGCGTGGTAAACATGCGCAGGAGGAGAAACTTTTCCAAATTGTGGAATGGATTAAAGGGAGAAAACATCTGATGATGGTGATAAGAGAAGGAGCAGATCTACGGTTGTGCATGTTTCTGCCATCCGAAATACTGCAGACGGAGTCAGATTTTCGAATCACGAAAAGTGGTGAGAGCCATGGCGATCGATGGTATATATGTCATTCGATATGTGATCAACGGATCGAAAGTATTCCGCAGATGAGACTTGTGCGATGGATTGAATGGGACCATCTTGGTGAAATATCAAACGTACCCACGATCGAGCGATACAAATGAAGGTAGGTTGCAGATCGAGGGTCTCTATTGATTCCGCTGAATTAAAGTGTGCAGGTGTTATCCTTAGGTATTGATATTGAAATCACGTGCATAAAAGACTCAGATCTTAAAAAGAAGCTGATCCACGGTGAATATAACGGGAGAATCTTAACGCTTAAAGGTCGTAAGGGATTATAAATGAAATCTACTTGGAGCTATAGGATTCGTTGTTTTGAGTTTCGAGATTGGCTGATAGCCTGACTGCGTGCAAAACGCCAGCGTGGAAAAAATATTCCAATGAGCCTGGTACAGAAAAGACATTCCCGTGACATACAATCTATTTTTTCTGACCAGTAATTGAGTCCCCATACGCCATTCGCAACACCCCATAGGTCAAGACCATGTCCCCAGCATCGCCTGCTATCCCAAATCCAAGGATCCATCATGAAATTTAGATATTTGAAACAACAAATCTTGCCTCTACATGAAGCAAAGAAACACGGCCAGCCGAATCCGCTCTTATCCCACCTCCAGCATAGGCGAAAGGGCAAGGAAGGTCAAGTCCAAATTCCTTGACCCACCTGGGCAGCAACGCGAGAGAACACCTAAGGTCTTATCCATGGCTAGTATGATAATTAAATATCAGAGGAGATGAAAAAATTCTAATTGAGGTTCCTAAATTAAAAGCAGCATCATTGCATTTCTTTCGGTTGTACTAAAGAATTTTGGTTGTAACAAGAATCCATGTAGGATGAAACTTAATGGCCCAAATCATGATACCAAACACTTGCTCATGTAAACATGGAAAAAAGACATAAGCAAAACAAATATTGCTTTACAGTGCCTACTTTCCCAACTCGAGAAAAACATGAGCTTTTCACACACATGATAATCTTATAACCATTATAAGAAAATGTCTCCCATAGTTCATATATAATGGGAAAAGAAGTCCTTCGTGGGTTCCAAGCATGGATGATTTTAAGGAACTGTACTTATTTAAAAGTGTATAAATGTTGGCGAATCTTACCAATTCTTAAAACAGAAACTATAAAATGTTTGGCAATCTTTTTTCAAATAATATTTTAATTTCCAAGGATTTTATATGATTTATATAATAATTTGGCGATTTTTAGGGTGAAAAAATTTTACCCCATCAAAATTGGGCGAAACGGGGCTTCAAAAAATGCAAAATGGCGAATCTTTTTTTGGAGAAAAACATGGAAAAATAGCCCATGGGCTAAATTTCACCCCTAAAATTATCCCTGGTTCCAAGGTCAAATTCCATAGAATCAACGTTGAAACAACCTAGTATTTGTAGGGAATTTTGACACTATAGTGTTTTGAGTTGACCTCTAATTTAGGCTTGCAATAAAACCAGTTATAGCTCAAGATAGGATTGTACTTAGTAAATGTTGTGAATTTTCCCAATTTCCAGTACTGGCACCAAGCTTGATACATTGGAAAATCAAACTTAAGCATACGACCATCTAGAATGATCTCATGTATTTGTTCCAAAAATAACTTTTTAGTACTTGCCAAGATAAGCTTATTTTTAAGATTAGCGATGAGGAAACTAGCTACATATCAAAGTGTTAAACAAACTAATAATAAATTATATAACTTTTTAAAAAATTCTCAATTAATAACCATAGAGATTCAACTAGAGATTTTCCTTCAAAATTCATAAGAAGAAACAACCATCAACAAAAATTTAAAAAAAAACATTCCATAGAATAATACAATTTAACAACCTTCTAGTCCTTGCACACAATTTGCCTAATAAAAATACTTAGTGACGATGAAGAGCATTTGAAGAGAGATTGATTGCCATGCCTACTTCTTAAGTGGTAAGTTGTAACTAATTTTGTTTTAAAAAAAAATGGTTTATAACTCATTTCCTTTGAAAACTCAAACCACCTTTTTTTTCCCACAAATTATAAATTAGGTGGTGAGTTTTGATTATGCCCAACCTTCAAACTCCCATGACATAAAAAGATCTTAGAGTCAACTCTATGAAAACCCTTGATTTTGTATTTGGTAACAAAAAAAATCATAAAATCCTTTTACTAGCCCATTTTCTTAAAAAAGAAAAATTGTAGAATCTAAGAGATTACTCCAAATACAACTTTAAAATTTGTAGAATCCACCACCCCTCCTATATGGACATGGAATTAGCTCAAGCCTTGAAAAATCATAAAGTTGGCGTCTTCTTCAAAGAAATTGGACTTGAATCTTTTTAAGATTAAAATCTTTCTTTCCTCGTGTGTATGAATACATTAATATAATTTTTACACATTCTTAATACATTAATATAATTTTTCCACATTCTTCGTGCAATGTGTCAAATTCATATTTTAACACACTTTTGTTTTTATTATATAAAATTTAATTAATATTAAATTTCAAACCTTAATAAAGTGAAAATCCAAAAGTATTTTGATGGAATAATAAATATTATTTAAAACATACCACGTAGAAAAATACATACCCACCTTTTAGCCACTAACTTTAATTTATAATTAAAATTATTAAAAAAATTATAAAGATTTTGATTTCATCTTCGGTGAGGAAAATGGTTATATAAAATTGTAAAATTGTCATTCTATTTAATATTTTCTAAAAGATTAATAGGTTTATAATAACTAGGGTAATTGGTATAATGGAATGTCTAAACACATTAACATATATTTTCAAGTTTTTTAATCTCTTGGTTGATTTTCTTTATGAGTTTATTTTTAATTATAGGTTTAAGCTAAAGTTGTATGATTATTGGAATTAATGTAATAGTAGTATCTAATGATCCAATAGTTATACATAATTATGATTGGAATTTTAATTACCAATTTGAAGTTGAAGTTTAATTTTTTAAACTATCTGCTTATCACATGTTAACTAAGTTTTTTTTTTTTAATTGTTAATTATGATTTTTAAATGATGCCCACACTTGTTTCATTCTCATTCATAGATGAAAAATCATAGATGGTAGTCCACCCTAAAATTATAAGATATAGACACATATCAGTGTAATTAGCTATTTTATTAGGAGTTTGACTATTACACTAATGCACATTAGCTAGACTTCTAGATGCCAAATGTAATTAGACTAATCCTTAAACAATTAGACTTAAAGTTAAACTAATAGTTGTAAAATCATTGGAGTTAAGCTAATATTTGTATCTAATAGTTATCCAATATAATTGTGATTAGAGTTGAAGTTAAGCTAATAGTTGTATCTAATAATTAACTTAAAAGTTAATATATGTTCAAGTTAAAGTCATGATTGGTGTTGAAGTTAAGTTGTATCATCAATGGAGTTAAGCTCATAGTTGTATCTATTAATTGAATTAAAGCTCATAGTTGTATCTATTAATTGAATTAATTGTATCTAATAATTAAATAGTTGAAGTTGAATTTTAATTTTTCCAACTATCACGAATTGTACTTATCAAATGTTAACTAAGCTATTTTTGTTTTTGTTTTTTTAATTATGAATTATGAATTTTGGATGACAAAACATAGATGGTAGTCCACCCCAAAATTCTAAGATATATACGGGTAAAAATGCAAAGTGGGTTATAATAACATTTAGTTTAAAAACTAATTAAAAAGGGCTTCGTCTTATCAAGGGGGTCTTTGGATTTGGACTCCAACCAATTGAGTTACCCTTAAAAGCTAAAAAAAATAAAACCTTAACACTTAGATTTTACAGATAACTTTATATTAACCTTTAATTTTTTAAAATAATTTTTAATTTTATTTTTATTTTAATTCATAAATAACTTCACTAAACAAATGGAAAAACGAGATACAGCTTATGTCATTTTGACGCAATGGCATTGCAATTTTAATTAATACAAAATTTGACTAGGCCCTCAAAATCTCAAGCCCAATAAATATATAATTTTCTATATTTGAATAATAATGTGATCATCCTCTTATGTCCCTCAGAATCATAAACCCACTGAATATATAATTGTGTACATTAAGACAATTATGCACCCATCCTGTTACGATTGAAAAGTGGGATAGGAATTTTAAACTATTTTTAAAGATCGTAAAATATGCATAAATTATTAGCTTTTGGCTGCAGGGTCAGGGTCAGATCGCTGTTCCAAATAAAAGGTTGAATGATTGAGGATGGCCTTTCTATCAAATTAGAAATTATCAAAACTGAAAATCGATTGGTAACATAATTGCACTCAGTGAGGTTGAAAATGTAGGAAATATAAAAAGCTAATAGAGTTTAAGTTTTTTTTTCACATGGAAATATGTACGGAAAACCTAGTAATACTTCCCCACATTAGTAGATGGTAGAGGTGGGAAACTGTCAGCCATCCTAGTAGAAGGCCTAACACCAAAAGACTCAAGGCTCGAATCCGTGACCTCCCCCAAACCAAGAGAGTGTACGCTAATAAACCTCAAATTGTTAATTGAACTAGAGCACACTCATCATGGCCATAAGAGATCAAAGATGTTATGTGGATTTAGCCATGATTTCTTTGGATCTTGTAAAAGCATGGCTATTTATCCATGTTTTTCAAAATGATCGAGAGTAAGATTTTTTTTTTTGAAATCATGATGATGGTGGTTTAGTTTGGAAAGTGAATGGGTACAATGATTAAAGTTTAAGGGTTATTTTTAAATTTAAGTTGACGGGTATAAATTCAGTGTTAAATAGTTATAAAAGTAGGGTATTTTAATTCACAAAAGTCAATCAACATAGATTTATCTTAATTTTATATTTATTAAGAGTGGAAAGGTATTAAATCTTTTGAGGTGT
Source organism: Pseudotsuga menziesii (assembly GCA_001517045.1). Taxonomy (NCBI): domain Eukaryota; kingdom Viridiplantae; phylum Streptophyta; class Pinopsida; order Pinales; family Pinaceae; genus Pseudotsuga; species Pseudotsuga menziesii. The sequence goes on along the minus strand of LPNX010268382.1, from coordinate 53,756 downwards.
AAATTTTTCATCAAGTTTTGCATTAAATCTTTTGAGGTGTAAATATTTCATCAAGTTTTGCATTTTAAAAATGTTTGCACTTTAAATGATTTGATCTCTCTTAGTACTTGATATATACGTAGTTAAGATTGATTTATGATATTTTATTTAATTATAGTTTTTTTTTAAATTTTAGTTTGTCATTTCGACGCACCTAATTACAACCGTAACACATGGTTGTAGATGCATCTAACTACTCTTTACTCAATTCCCCTGAGGTAGACATTCATTAAGCTCAAACAACGAATAAAAGTGCCAATGATATTGGAACATCATTATTATTACTTTACTTTGATTAGGATCTATTTTGTAATTGTATTTATGTTGGACAAATTTAATTATATCTTTTTTGTAATTGTAAGATGCATTTTTTTTAGTATTAATTAATGTTTTAGAAGACATGCGCTAAAAATGTGACACATCTCATCCACTTGGGCTATAGAAAACATCTCTCGATGTAACTAGAAATACATTTTTATAAAAAAATATTTTAAAAAAAGATTACCCTTCCCATTTTTGACAAAGTTAAAGATTAAATGATAAAAAAATGTAATTTCAAAGAAACTAATAAAAAACATACTTTTTTCTTTCTTTTAAAAACAAATAATTTTTTTATGAAAATTGATGCGCTATTGACTTTTTCATAGTGATTTTTAAGTGTTAAAAATGACAACATAAAGCTTTATACAAAATGTGAGTTTCTAACATTTTTTGGACACTCATATAAGACAGACTTTGTTTCATGTATCCATATGATACTTGAGGGGACATGACTACATCTAGGATTCTTAGCTTAATCTTATTACAATCACATTTAACTATGGAAAGCAACATCTTTTAAATTCTCAAAGAATAACAAAATGACAGATAGAAGAATTTGGGGATGAGCTCCAGGGAGTGAGGAGGGTGGTGTCTTTGGAGATTACTGTAGGTGGGCGAGTTTTGGGGAGTAATCAATGGATTTGGGTGGGGGGGGGCATATAATTCCCGTCCCCCTGATGAGGGCGACCTGAACATTGGAGAAATTCCGATCAGTTTGGCATCTCGCAAATTTTTTGGCCCTCTTAGGAAAGACCGAAAACCTGGACAATGCTTACCAAAAGCTGCAACGATTCCATCCATGGTGGTTAAGTCGACAACTCTGAGGAACAAGATCCAATATATGTCGGACCGTGCTCTAATTGGCAAATTTTATGGTTTTCAACCTTCTGAGAAAGCGTTGATTTGGTGGATCAATTCTTCTTGGAAACCGAAAGGTCATTTCGACCTTCATTTGGGATCAAAAGGTTTTTTTCACAGTCTCCTTGAGTCAGTTTAGAGGACAGGAACCGGATCATAGATGGTGGACCGTATTTTTACTACCCTGCATGCCTCTTTTTATGACCATGGAAGGAAAAGCTTTTCCCGGAAAAGGAAGACATGGGAATAGCATCAGTATGGATTAGGGTGTACTCTCTACCGCAAGAATATTGGGATGCTGAAATCCTAGAAGAATTAGGGAATTGTTGAGGTACCTTTATCAAAATTTCTGAACAAACAAAGACCCAGTGCTACACTGCTTATGCCCGTATCTGTATCTATATGGATCTCTCTTAGGCTTTGCCGGAAGCCATCAAGATGATTTGGGAGGATGAAGATTGGGTTCAAAATATAGACTATGAACAAGTCCCTTTTCGTTGCCAACGTTGCCATGAATATGGCCATTTATTCCGGGAATGTCCTCTGAATCATCCCAAAAAGAATCCTGGGAAGGACAACGACCCAACGGATTCAGGTTTCATCAAAGTTGCATCTCGCAAAAGAGGAAATAAGAAACAAGATCATCTAGATAGTTTCAAAAAAATGAATAAATCTAATTCCTTTAAGCTTCTAGGTAACCACAAGGACGATTAATCTTTGGTTCAAAGCATCCAGAAGGGTCTCCCTTCCGGTTCAACGTTTGGGAAGTCGGCCCAGAATCATTCCTCAACGCAAGATCAGCTAAATAACCTTGCGGCATGGAGCACTTTGGATAATTCAGGAAAAGATGATGAGGATATGGATATTCTCTAGCAAGAGGAAACACTGGATGAATTTGAATATATGGATATTGGTGAGCTGGAGCTTGAAGGGAATGACAAATCTTGTTTTGAGAAAGATAAAGGCTATGTTCCCCAAGAACAGGTTAGTCTCCTTAAAGAAGCCATTCTGAAAGCTAAAACCTAGAACTCTCTAGGTATTAGCTCAGGATATTTTAAAGAAACCAAAAGAATAGAAGAAGAGTGTGGTCGGAAACCAAGTCATAAATCTAATAAACAACGGGTGGCATATGTTGGGAGGAGGTTGGTTGAATCAAGCCAATACCCAACTATCAAAGTTTTTCTTGGTCTGTAGAAAATCTATTTAATGAAACTCTTATCCTGGAATACTTGAGGTATTAACAGCCCGAGAAAAATGAAAATTCTGCGTCAAAAGATTAAGATGACTTATTCGACAATCATCTTCTTACAAGAAACCAAATGTTTGGCTAATTACATTCAGGATCATAGGGCTAAAATATGGCTGAGATGTGAAAGTATGGGTATTGATTCAATAGGTTTTTCTGGAGGTTCATGCATTATATGGGATCCTTCTCGGGTGTCTCTTACTAATTTTCAAGGAACCTGTAACTCTCTTTGGTCTAACTTTAAGGTGGTTGGTTTTACAATCTCTGGGTTAATTACGAATGTCTATGGACCTCGAAAAGCTGGGGATAAGCGCAATTTCCTTAACTCTCTGATCAACCTGAGGGCATGCCATCCTTCTGTGCACTGGGTTCTTGGAGGAGATTTTAATCTCATCACCTCCTTAGAGGAAAAAAAGGTGGACGTTGATGTTTAGAGGAGGAATGAAATCTTTTTAAGGCTGCCATTGATGATTTGGGCCTTCTAGATATTACTCCGGGGGAGGGATGGTTTACTTGGAATAACAAAAGAACAAGGGATCGTCATATTGCTTCCAGAATTGATTGGTTCTTAGTCTCAGAATCTATCATTGACTTGGGCAGTGAAATTCATTGTGCCACTCTCTCAGGAAGGGGATCTGACCACTGGCCGATTAAACTCATGTGGAGTGGATTAGGGTCTCAATTTAAGAAATATTTTTGTTTTGGGGAATTCTAGTTGGCTAATCCATATTTTGAGGGTAAGATCAAATTATGGTAGGTTGAAATGTGCTCATACCATACGCTTAATATGTTTTCCTTCCAACAAAATATGAAGCCTCTGAAGTCTAAAATAAAGAAATGGAACAAGGAAGAGTTCATGAACATTTTTCATGAAAAAATGATCATGGAAATCCGTCTTCATGAGATTCGTACTAAAGAGATTAATGAAGGCTATTCTCAAGCCTTAATCAAGGAAGAAAGGTTGGTGGAAGCTCAGCTAGAGGAACGGGAGAAACAGGAGGAACTTCTTTGGTGGAAAAAGTCTCAGATTAAATGGTTGTTGGAAGGTGAAAAGAATACCAAATTCTTTCGTCACTCTGTTATCCAAAATAGATTTCACAACAAAATCTATTCGATTAAAAATGCTACAGGAGTAAAAGTGGAGGCTCGGGAAGAAATTGAGGACATCCTAAATGCTCACTTTTCTGACATTCTAACGGATCCAAGACGAAACCATTTGGAGGAAATTGAAGTTATCACTCGAAGGATTCCTACCCTAGTCTCGAATGAATAGAGCCATCAATTAATGAAAACTATTTCTCTTCAAAAGGTCCAGGATGTTGTTTTTCAGATGAAGGAAGGAACATCACCTAGTCCTGATGGTTTTACTGTTAATTTTTTCTATCATTTATGGGAAATGGTAAAACTGGATGTTTGGAAAATAGTGGAGCAATCTAGGATTTCTGGCCGCATCCTTCTTGCTGTGAATGTTACCTTTCTTACCTCGATTCCCAAATGTGAGGGCGCTGACTCTCATGACAAATTCAGACCGATCAATCTCTATAATGTTATTTACAAAATCATTACTAAGATCATTGCTAATCGATTGAAAGCTATTTTACCTTCTTTGACTTCTCCGAAACAGTCAGGTTTTGTGGAAGGGAGGCAGATATCCGATGGGATTATTCCGGTTCATGAAATATTACACTCCATCCATAGCAGAACATTGTCGGGTATGTTGATTAAACTAGATATTGCTAAATCCTATGGAAAACTAAACTGGCAATTCATAAGGAAAGGGTTGGAAGCATTTGGGTTTAGCCAGAATTGGGTCAACTGGATCATGCAACTTGATTCCTCGACTTTCTTCTCCATTCTGATAAGTGGGGTTCTGTCGAGGATCATAAAACCTTCTCGTGGAATTCATCAAGGAGATCCACTGTCTCCCTTTCTATTTATTCTAATGGCTGAAGGTTTAGGAAGATATATTTCGGCTCTTCGGGAGAACAATTCGACCAGAGGTCTTCGAGGTACTAATGAAGGGGCTAGTCACTCTCATCATCAGTTTGTCGATGATACAATGTTGTTGGGATACCCATCGATACAGGAAGTAGTGAGTTTTAAAACTTGTCTGGACCAATTTGGCCAAGCCTCTAGCTTAGAAATCAATGCTCAAAAGTCTCGGGTATTTTTCTTTTATTCTTCTAGAATTACTCGACATAATATTACTCATATTTTAGGTTTTTTAGAGGGTTCTCTTCCTTCCAAATTTTTGGGAACTCCTCTAAATTCTACTTCAAAAAAAGGCTCTTGGTATGAATTACTGGATAAAATTAAGAAACGATTCAGTAATTGGACTCTGAGACCCTTGAATCTGTCGAGACGTTTGATTTTATTTAAATTTGTACTCCAATCTATGCCAACATTCCTTTTATCTACTATGATGGCTCCTAAGTCTGTTCTCAGGGAACTATGAAATATTAAGAGGAAATTCCTCTAGAGTGGATCTCATGATTCCCACAAATGGGCTTTGGTTAAAGGGACACTATTTGTAAACCTAAATGGTAGGGAGGGCTACATCTGCGTGATCCAGAAATCGCTAGCTTAATTGTGGGAGCTAAACTATGGCGGAGATGGCTAACCCATTCCCAGAAGCCATGTGTGATCCAGAAAAAGGCATGAATGATTTTATATTTGTTAGTTAGTATTATATATCTAAAAAAAGCCTAAAAATATTGTTATTGTTGTTTTTCTTCTCGTTATGATTGTTGAACTCTACCCTATGATCTACACGATATATGGTTGGTTCTTTTGCACATAGCTGGGGATAAATCCCCACTACAATTTTGGCAACTCAACTGGGGAGAAATCCCTGCTACAAATTCATGATCACTTTCTCAATGATTCTTCTTTATACTACAACACCCCAACTACCTCTCTGAGAGGTTTAACTCTTCTCTGATAGTCCAGACTATAACTCTTCTTGAGTATCAATAGTCTCTGAGACTTTGACCATGTCTCTACTCATGTGGATTCTCTCCGCAAGGTATCACATCCCCTAGCTTCCTGAGTCATGTACCATGACTAATTGGTGGGGACTTTATCTACTAATGCCTGTTAAGACACATCAATACTCCCTCTTCAAATGGAGGGGTATTCTATACTATACCAAGCTTGTCACGGACAAAGGATTAATAAGAATGTTGGCAATGTTGCTCATTTGTGGATATGTACCATGTCTCAAATATATAACTGACTAGAAACCTCAAAATATTTACTTCTTTTCAACGTGCACTTTCTAGAGAAACACATGTGATCTTTCTATATCACTATACTAGTCAGATTTCATATATATTTGAAACTCTATTTCGCTGACCAAGACATATCCAAGTCCACAAACATTTGTACCAAGTAGGTACCACAACACATGCTTTGTTGTACATGTCTACGTACAGGCTGCAAAGCATATAAAAGATCATGGGACCTGTGAATAACCAATTACATCTCAACTGACTTGAGATCCTCCAAATATGAAATAAGAATTAGAAAATTTCATATTTCTCTTCATATGTGTGGCCATGGATCTGTAGTCCATCATCCCGAAACTCTTCAGGCTCTTTTACTGCACATTTTCCTTAACTGAGGAAAATATTTGTCTGGTGATTTCCACACCACTAATCATAAGAATCATAACACGATTCAAATATTGTTCTGAGCTTCCTTATGAATTATGAGCATCATGCAAGTCTCCATTTTTACAAGAGGTAGATTAACTAGTTACATTGGTTCTTCAGGAGATATCGAGACTAGAAACTCCCTCTCACCATGTGAATGTGAGAATCATAATTTGGGTCCTCCATCATAGAGACTTCATGCTCATCTATGTCTGAAGCTCTTCTTGACACATGAATGTAAATAAGATAATTTAATTATCTTCAAGAGTCTTCACATTTCTCATAATAGGATTATGGATTCTATTATGACTTCTTCCTAATACATAGGAACCTCTCAATCTGCTACTAGAAGCTTCTTACTTCATAGCACCCCGTTTTCTTTCATGATCAGCCAACACAATTGATATTCATTCAATACATGTCATTTTTATTGTAGGTAAGGACATATAGTTTTTCCCTACAAGCCAAATTCTATCAGGTTATTAACAACCTTGAAGAGTCCAATCATTTCAATAAAATGACAAACAACCCATATTAACATGCAAAACATTCTAACTAATGTTTCAATATAACCATATCTCACGAATTTTAATCGCATGAATACCTCAATGTATTTGCAATGGTTCGTATAGTTATGTACACATTAAATCAATGTTTTGACATAACCACATTCATATTTCATGTAATGTTTTGCAGTTCTATATCGGTCTTATATTTAGATCCCATGAAGATTTATGCAAACCCTTATTTTTATTAACATGATTTTTCCTATTTACCAATAAAATAGAAATATTGTAACATATGCTTATAATCATGTTTATACCATAGCATCATTCCTAATCCCAGGAATATAGATTGTAATGAAACAAAATCTGATTTTATAAAAGCATATGATAATCAAATAATCATGCATCCCAACATTCATATCTCATGAATCACTCATGCAGCCCAACAATCATATCTCATGAATAATCATGCAGCTCTATATTCATATTTTTATGAACAATCATTCATGCTCTATCCATATTTTGTAAAACAAACATGCATGATCTATACTAATATCTTATGAACAATCATCCATGCTCTATATTCATATTTTATAAAGCAATCATGCATGCTCTATATTCATATATTATAAACATTCATGCATGATTTATATTCATATTTTATAAAACAATCATGCATGCTTTATATTCATATCTTATGAAACAATTATGCATCCCTATGTTCATATCTTATGAAAAAATCATACATGCTTTATATTTATGAAACAATCATGCAACTCTATGTTCATATCTTATCATGCATGCTTTATAGTCATATCTTATGAATTTTGTTTATTTGCAAATAAATGAAAGACAATCAAGATATATGCTCACAATTCCTAATCTCAGGAATACAAATCTCTATATGACTGTAATGAAAACATTCAAAAAAATATAGATATAAATAACATATAATAAAAAGATCAGGTACTTATCTTTTATTGTTTTGAATGCTCCATCTTGATCATTGCTTCCTTGCGGAGATTACTGAAGTCCCTCGGACTTGATCTCTTTGCAAATTTGAGTGCATGCAGGAGGTAGTGAATTTCAGCATGCAGAAACTGGATCCCATGCAACCCGGAGCAAATGCTCATCTTCAAGGAAAACTTCTTCCAATGATCATCCTCTTCTTTGGATGAGATCTTATCTCTATGCGGATCTCATTATACACAAGATCTATTGAATAATGATAATATCCAATCCATAGATCCTGGGGTTATTCTGTCAATTCGTCCACTTTGGGAAAATGACCATAACACAAATTTTGAGAATTTCATCTTCAAATACCTAATCGTATCTCTCAAAAAGTTGCGAAGTTTTGAAATGTTCTTGCGAGTAAGCTAAATCAACACATTTAGTAAGTGGGTTTTCAACCATTTGTCTGATTCCTCATAGATTGATCATAATGTCTCCATGAAATTTGTCGCCTGAAAAGTGACAGAAATGGTGCATATTGAATTACTCTTTAATTTGCCCTGCATTGGATAAAGACTCCTCACTCATTGAGGTCATGTAGACATCTAGATCATGCTCCTCAAGAATTCTTAACACCCCTTTCTTTCATGTGTTGAATTTGGAAGAACCTTTAAGTCGGTCTTTCGATTGGACAGAGATCAATTCCATGGATCCAAGATCTTTTGCTCAATACTTCAATATCTACGCAGGCTTTAGTTGCTTGCCCAAACTAAGTTCTTGCACACCCTTGATCTGATACCATGTTATCCTTTAAGCAAAAATGGAGATTCTTGAACTTTAAAACTTTAATCCACAATAACAATGCATATAAATCTCATCAATAATCCAAAGACATAAATCAAACCATAGAACACAAGATATACCCCGAGAAAATCCTCCATTGATTCAAAGGATAAAAAACCCATCAAACAATCTTAGATTATGATTGATAATCAACAGAGAATGATTACAACACAGTAACATATTTCTTTTTCCAAGAGCATAAGAGAGTAGAGATCAAATGGAACACTACATTGATGTTTCTAAGTGCATAGCACTTTAATAACTAGTAAAATTAGGTAATAGAAGGAAGGTAGAAAATATTTGCATTCTTTAGTAATTTGTTAACACTGAGAACAATGTCTCATATTCAACCATGCGCTCCCACTAATTCACTGAGTAACTGAACAGAATTGAACATAACTGAATGTAACTAGTGCTTCTCCATCAGTTTCATCTTCAACAACCACTTGCATAAGTTAAGGAGTTGACCCCTTAATAAACTAATTTTTTTTTATTATCATAACTAAGACTCAATTGATGTCTGATCAATTAGAGTCCACATGGTGGCATACATGGGCAATTCAAATTCTCTCTCTATATCTGTGCTCATATTAATTTTCTCTACATGGTCCATATATGTTTTCATTAATTCTATATCATATCATACTAATCAGAATTGTTCCAAACCTATGACCATATGTATTACCCCAGTTCATATAGTCACATGCTAAAGTAAATCACTCTAGGGGTAGCTAATCCCTAAAGGACACTTGTAGCACCTGTTGACCATGACTAGCCATACATCACATAGTTAATCCTCGAGCATTAATACAACATAATTCACGTGAACTTAATACACCATAAGTTGTGGACTTGATACAACACAAGTCTCAGACCTTAACATAAGGTTATGATTTTAACCATAAGATTCTAGTACAAGCATCTCTCCCCAAATAGGACTTGATCAAGATCCTAGCTTGATACAACACAAGATATTTAATTTAACACAATAAGTTAGTGAACTTAATACAACATAAGTTTTGGAATTGACACACAAGTTAATACAACATAAGTTCCGAACTTGACAAAACAATTCTCATGGAGGATGACTCTCGATGTTGTACATCTAACAAAAGAGACCAGGTGGAGGAGGGGACCAAAAATCCGGAGAGGTTGTATTAATCTCTTTCAACTTGTGAATACCAATGTATTCTGGAAGAGAAGACAAACCTAAAACATGAAGCATTTTAATTTCTCTTTCATTGGAGGTGAGGTCATTGTGTCCTCACAAGTTGAGGCAAAGGGTTTCGAGTATGTGCATCTTCAAGATGTGCCAAACATATTCTTCCTTACTGGATTTGTTTTCAAAAATTTTGTTATTTATTTCTGTCAAAATTTCCCAAGCGACCAAGCCTGGGAAGGGCTCCCATATTCTGTTGAGGAGTGGGATTATGAAGGGATTAGGGGACCAATTGGATACTGATAGATTTGGATGCCCCTTCACTCTAGAATATTTTTGGAAAATGTCTTCTCCTCTTTTCCATATGAGTTCAGCAAATTCACATTCATCAAGGAGACGATTGATATATTCTCCTTCTTTCCTACACGTGCAACACCAGGCTTGCCCTGAATATACTCTTTTTACTCTATTTTTCTAGGTTAGAATGTGTCTACACAACAAGAGCTAGAGAAAATATGATATTTTTTGCCATAGGTTGGCCTTCCACACTTTCCTCCATTTTCTTTCTTGGGGTGCATTTAGAAGATTGGAAAGGAGCAGGGATGCTTCTTTTAGATTGAAGGAAAGTGCTTTAGAGAATCACCAAATGATCTTGTCAGGACAATTGTGAACAAGGATTTGTCGGGTTTGGAGGATATACCAGAAGGCTTGGATGTCTTCCACGGGACTGAGTGATTTCCACTATGAAGTGTCCTTTGATTTCCTCTTCTTTCCACATATCCTAAAATTTTGTTTTATGTTGAGCAGAGAGCCTCTCCCTTAAGATAGGGGTTTTGAATTCTTCCATCAGAGGAATTTACTGATTCCAAGAGTCAAGAAAAAAATATGTTGATTCTCCATTTCGGATTTCCCAAAAGATGAATCATTGAATAAGAGAGCGATTTGCTTGGGTAGATTATAAAATATGAGATGCTTCCACAGTTTCAAAGAATCAAATAAGATTATGTTTGACCCATTTGGGAGCATATTTCACATGCCATAATAGATCTAATGGCTCTGAGGAATGAGATATCCATCTCCACCATATTTTAGTGCTAAAAATTTGGTTGGTAATTTCAGGATATCTGAGACCTAGGATGCCCACAAGTTTTGGAGAGCAGACTAAATTCTAATCCACAAGAGACCATTTTTAGTGATTGCCTTATCCTCCCCATAGGAAGGTGCGTTGCAGAGAAAATATTTTTCTTCAGAACAACTTTAGGAGAAGCAAGAACCGAGAAGAGATACATGGAATAACTTGTATAACGACTTTGACAAGAGTGAGATGGCTGGGAAGATTGAGGGTCGAAAACGCCAGCAATCGAGTTTATTTTTCATCTTGTCTAAAAGATCTTTCCAAGACACTTGTTAGATGATAGAATCCTCTAAGGGAAGGGATCCTTCAAGAAACTCGAGAATTCTAAGGATGTTTCACATGGTAATATTGCAGGTGTTGAAAAAGTAGACATGATATTTATCTTTGTTGATTTCCATCCCACTAGCTGTAAAAACAAATTTAAGACTATCTTTAAAACCCTTTGCTTTCGGTAACGAGGAGAGCCCCAGTAACATAGTTTCATCCACAAATTGTTGATGGGTTTAAGGAGCAATAACTCGATGAGGAAATAAACCTTTGATTTCACGAGTCTGATTTTTTGATTTAAGAAGACGCTCAAGACCTTCAGGCATCAAAACAAAAAGAAAGGGAGAAAGAGGATCTCCTTGTCCGATGCCTATAGAAGGGTGGAAAGTACTTGAGGGGATGTTCTTGATCAGGATGGAGAAGAAAGTAAAGGAAATTAGGTTGATGTTCCAATTGACCCAATGAGGGAAGAAACCAAGGATAGTAGCATCTTCTTTAGAAATTTTCAAAACAACTTTCCAAAAGACTTAGAAAGATCAAGTTTAATCAACATTCCCGACTTTTTGTTGAATTTTAGGGAATGAATGACTTCCTACCCTCTACATATACCAATTTATATGGAGATATTAAGAGAGGGAGGAGAGGCTTGAGGTCGTTGGAAATAACTTTGGTAATAATCTTGAAAATAACATTAGAAGGGGTGATAGGTCTAAACTTACCTAGAGAGTCAACCCCATTTTCCTTGGGAATGAGAGAGAGGAAAGTCGAGTTCAAAGCTTTTAAAAACTTCCCTAACTTTCTTGATTCATCCACAATCTCCAAAAATTCCTTCTTAACAATGTCTCGACCAACATGAAAAAAAATTGTAGCGAAACCATCAGTGCCTGGAGCTTTATCGTTTTTCATTTGTTTGACTGCATCTTCCGATTCTTCCATTTCAAATGGTATGAGCAGTAAATCATTATATTCATGATAAAAAAGAATTGGAATGTGTCTAAATATTTCCTCCATAACTTCATTTCAATCCAAGTCTGGTTCCTCCATCAAATATTTGAAGTAACTACTAATAACTTTTTCTATCTCTGTGTGAGTTTTCACTTCTGATCCATTTTCGTTTTTCAAGAAAACGATCTTGTTTTCTTATTTGTATTGAATGGTGGCACGAAAGAAAAAATAATAGTTTCGATCACACTCATTTAACCAAAGGTTTCTTGACTTTGATTTCTAGAGGGTCTCTTCTTGAGTTTCTCTCATATCCAAATCCTTCAAAAAAATTTTCTCTTCCTCCTTAAGAGAATCTGTGTCTCTATTTCATTACCATCCTTTGAAGCTCTTCAAGTTGGGATTATATTCATTATTTTTCAAGGTAAATGTTGTCAAAATGATATTTTTCCATTTATCTTAGCACTATCTTTGATGTGTTTAAGATTTTGTTGAAATTTAAATGTTAAGGTGCCTTCAGGTGATTGAAAGTCTTTCCACCACTGCTCCATGAGTGATTGAAAATATGGGTGAGAGAACTAGAATTTTTCAAATCTAAAATGGTTTTCTCAAGATTCCCCCCACTCTTCTCCAATAAATACTGATCGACCAATGGTATGAACCGGATGCAAGAAGAACGAGGGCTGAGATGTTTGCTCCTCCAGTAAGAATAGATTCTGAACTCAAAAAGCGGTCAAGGAGAGAAGCAATGTATCTATCTCTGGAAGGCTTATTTCTCTAGGTGTAGATGGTATTATCACTAATTATATATACTAGAGATAAGGCATCAATAAATTCATCAAAGGAGGCATTAGTTTTTCTCAAGGTGCATAGAACTCCTTTTTTCTCACCAAGGTTTCGGATTAGGTTAAAATCGCCACCTAAAATCCAATGCCTTTGACTAACCCATTGATTCAAAATTTTAAGAGAATCTAAGAAGTCTTATTTGGGAGAAAGGGAGAAGGTCCCATAGACATTAGAGAGAATGCCTCTTGTTCTCATGACTAGTACATGAAATTTAGCGGAAATTGAAAATTTAATGACTAAAAGGACTGATAATCTTACCTTGAGTGGGTTCCAGATGATACCCAGTCCTCCAGCAGAGCTATTAGCATCAATGGATATGGATTTGTTGTCTTTCCAAATTTTGGTTCCCATGGCCTTGAAGCTGACCTTAGAGAATTTTGTTTCTTGAATAAACATTACCGAGGGATTTTCTGAAGAAGTTTTCCTTTTTAAGAAATTTTTTTTTGGGGAGTGTTACAACCCCTAATGTTCCAAGAAATGATCTTGATTGAGCAGGCTTGAAAGAAGTAGTAAATTCCTCCTCAAAAGTGGGAAACTGGCCTGAAGCCACCAATTTCTCCTCTATTTCTTTAATGCGTTGTTGATTTCTCCTCCTTCCTCACCTCTCATTCCCAAGATTCATTATCACTTCATGGATTTTTGCATTAGTATTTTCTAGGATAATGCCTAAGGATTTAACCCTTCTGGATTTGATGATGGCCTCTTTAAGAATAACCACTTGATAAGAGGGTATGGGAAACCAACTTTGAATAGGTGCTTGTGCTCATGGCAACGTCTACACTGGAAATGGATTTGCATATAATCTAAAGGTTGGAACTAAACTTCATCATCCCAACAGAGAATGATGCCTTCCGGGAGATCCTTCATTATTTTCATGTAAACACAAATCCTAGCATAAGAAGTGTATCTCATTTTCTTGGTATTATTAGATATTTTGACAAATTCCCCAATAGTATTGCCCAAGTCTTCAAGAATATTTTCATGACGGTATTCAAATGGAAGAGAATAGAGCCTTATCCAGATTGGGACAAAAGTCAGGTCTTCTTTGTATGGATTGAAGGATTCTTTCTAGTGCTTCAAAAAAAAACCTTCCAAGTTAAAGAAGTACGACCCTCCTTCGAAAATTCGGTTCCTATCCTCAAGGTTGAGGAAGGTGACAGTGAAAAATAACTTAGCGACAAGTTGGAGATCATAATTCCACTGTGGCTTCCAGGTGACATTGATCCACCAAGATAGAGCTTTCTCTGAGGGCCAAATTCTGTCAAACTTTCCTATTAGGGCATGGTCTTTCATATGTTGGATATGGGCTCTAAGACCATCTGCCTTTATCTAGAATGTTGGCACTTCCTTCGCTTTCAATAAGCATTGGCCTGGTTCCCTTGTTGTAGACTTATTTTCCATAGACTTGTCTGCTCAACTCGAGCCTTCTCCCATTTACTGACCCGTGATGATATTATTTCATGGTACTAGAATGTTATTTCCTTTCTTGGGTTGGGAGGGGTATTTATCCCCTCCCTTTCGATCTCCCATTGCAAACTTACAAGTGCATCAAATAGAAGAAGACTGCAAAACGACTGAAAAACAAAGAAATGAGCAACCTGTCACTAGATGCAAATCACCCTCCTAAAAAAATCCATCGAACCTCGCTGGAAAACCCCTTCACCCTGTCCTTGAGTTGCATGCATTAATCATGCACATGTTTTTCTATTCCATGTTCCTATTCATATTCTTATTCAAGAAGCTTTAATAAGATCCTATGTTTAGGGAGCATTGAGGATGTTGTATCTATGTTAGGGTCCTACCCTAACCACCTTACTTTTGGAGTTAGTCATATATTGTATAATCCATCTCTTTGAAATAAGGTTGAGTAAGATAGTGTCATCAATCAATGTAAAAATGATCTCTTTATTAATTAAGACCCCCTTGGAAGTTGTATTTGTTGATTATTTGACCATGCCTAGTAGTTAGAGTTTTACAAGGCTATGAAGAGTTTGGTAAAAAATTATTGTAACTAAGTTCAGCTTTCAAGTGAAAGATCACCTTACCTAAAGAGGTTATTGAACATTGCTTCCTTAATTTGTTCTCATAATAAAAAGATGATTTACTGCGATCTTTATCTTCCCATTGTCTAATGTTTCATGTTTCTTTATTCTACTTTATAAATTTTGATGTATTGCATCTTAACCTCTATGTACCTTGTGTTGTTTTAAGTTATAGGGATAAATAACAACACAAGTGTATCATAGACACTTTCCTAAGGCAACACGATTCCAATATTTTATAGAATATTTTTGTAGACTATGGACGTGTTCCAATGTCTTTAAATAAGCGACTGTATGGGGAACACTACATGCAATGAATACAATTGGTACTTAGTCGTGGTGTACCCTCTATTGTTGCAATTGTTGGACACCATTATAACTCCTATTGGTACCCCTTCAAGTAGTACCACATTAGACAACACCTGAAACCAACTATAGATCATCCAATTGGTTATCTTGTTGCTATAGTGTCGTTGAGCACATGACTTGAAAAGATACTCTCGCATAATAGAGTAGTACATATAAGGGAATAAATGATCCTCCTTAGTTAATTCCCTAAGAGATTGAGTTGACTACTACTATTGGACCCCACAAGTATATCATAGAGCTATGAGACGTCTAACAATTCTACGATTTGACTCGGATGGGGGCTTTTCGTTGAAATCCGAAATTTTTTATTTTACAAAATCTAAATTTCAATGTGTTTTATTGGTGCTTTTGGTGATAGAAACTGATTTAACATTTTAAAAAATCCTTAAGGTGCCCAAAATATAAGATAACTAGGATTTATAGAAATTTGGGCGAAATCTTTTCAAAATTATACCCTATAAATAAATAAAAAATCATTAGAAATCTTGGAATGTTTGGACTATACAATAGATCTATAACACTTACAATCCCTTGTCTATAAGACCTTGGAAACTCTAGGATGCTTATTTTTACAAATCACCATTATAAATTCTTCATTCTTTCCAAAACAATCGGTCAAATTTATCTTAAAACATTATCTATTCACTAATTTCAAATTAAATTTTAATTAACTAAATTGAATGATCCTCCCAAATCATGATAAAAATGATTTATATGTAAATATAACTTACTTTTCGTACTAGTCTTAAGGAAACAGGTAGTTCAGTTCATTTTAAGTTCTTTCAGCCATTCTGCCCCTCTTCCATTCTAGCTGAAACCATTAAAAAGTTGTCTGTAAAAAACAGTCCAAGTTGAAATTTCAATTTTAGCACACTAAATTTATCACAAATTGCAATCAATAGAATCATAGTTTAAAAATCATATGATAATCAAATAATCATGCATCCCAACATTCATATCTCATGAATCAATCATGTAGCCCAACATTCATATCTCATGAATAATCATGCAACTCTGTATTCATATCTTTATGAACAATCATGCATCACAGCATTCATATCTCATGAATCAATCATGAATTCTCTATATTCATATCTTATTAACAATCATGCATGCTCTATATCCATATTTTATAAAACTATCATGCATGCTCTATATCCATATTTTATAAAATAATCATGCATGCTCTATACTCATATCTTATGAACAATCATGCATGCTCTACATTCATATTTTATAAAACAATCATGCATGCTCTATATTCATATATTATAAACAATCATGCATGATTTATATTCATATTTTATAAAACAATCATGCATGCTCTATATTCATATCTTATGAAACAATTATGCAGCTCTATGTTCATATCTTATGAAACAATCATGCATGCATTATATTTATGAAACAATCATGCAACTCTATGTTCATATCTTATCGTGCATGCTTTATAGTCATATCTTATGAATTTTGTTTATTTGCAAATAAATGAAAGACAATCAAGATATATGCTCACAATTCCTAATATCAAGAATACAAATCTCTATATGACTATAATGAAAACATTCAAAAACATATAGATCTAAATAACATATAATAATAAAAATTGGGTACTTATCTTTTATTATTTGGAATGCTCCCTCTTGATCTTTGCTTCCTTGCGGAGATTATTGGAGTCTCTTGGTCTTGATCTCTTTGCAAATTTGAGTGCATGCAGGAGGTAGCGAATTTCAGCATGGAGAAACTGGATCCCATGCAACCCAGAGCGAATGCTCATCTTCAAGGAAAAATTCTTCCAACGATCATCCTCTTCTTTGGATGAGATCTTATCTCTATGAGGCTCTCATTTTACAAAATAATCCATTGAATAATGATAATATACAAACCATAGTTTTTGGGGTTATTCCATCAATTCGTCCACTTTCGGAAAATGACCATAACACAAATTTTGAGAATTTCATCTTCAAATACCTAATCGTATCTCTCAAAACATTGCGAAGTTTTGAAATATTCTTGCGAGTAAGCTAAATCAACTAATTTAGGGAGTGTCTTTTCAACCATTTGTCTGATTCCTCACAAATTGATCATAACGTTTCCATGAAATTTGTCTGCTGAAAAGTGACAAAAATGGTGCATATTGACTTGCTCTTTAATTCACCCTGCATTGGATAAAGACTTCTCACTCACTTAGGTCATGTAGACATCTAGATCGTGCTACTCAAGAATGCTTAACACCCCTGTCTTTCATGTGTTGAAGTTGGAAGCACCTTCAATTTAGTCTTCTGATTGGACAGAGATCGATTCCATGGCTTCAAGCTCTTTTGCTCAATATTTCAAGATCTACATAGGCTTTAGTTGCTTGCCCAAACTAAGTTCTTGCACACCCTTTCTCTGATACCATGTTATCCTTTGAGCAAAAATGGAGATTCTTGAACTTTAAAAGTTAAATCCAAAATAACCATGCATATAAATCTCATCAATAATCCAAAGACATAAATAAAACCATAGAACACAAGATATACCCTGAGAAAACCATCCATTGATTCAAAGGATAAAAAAACCTGCAAACAATCTTAGAGTATGATTGATAATCAACAGAGAATGATTACAACACAATAGTAGATTGCGTTTTCCAAGAGCATAAGAGAGTAGAGATCAAATGGAACACTATGTTGATGTTTCTAAGTGCACAACACTTTAATAACAAGTCAAATTAGGTCATGGAAGGAAGGTAGAAAATATTTGCATGCTTTAGTAACTTGTTAACACTGAGAACATTGTCTCATATTCAACCATGCACTCCCACTAATTCACTGAGTAACTGAACAAAATTGAACATAATTGAATGTAACTAGTGCTTCTCCATCAGTGTCATCTTCAACAAACACTTGCATAAATTAAGGAGTTGACCCCTTCATTAATTGACCTTGTTTTATCATAACTAAGGCTCAAATGATGTCTTATCAATTCGAGTTCACAAGGTGGAATACATGGGCAATTCAAATTCTCTCTATATAGATGTGCTCATATTAATTTTCTCTGCATGGTCCATATATGTTTTCATTAATTCTATATCATATCATACTAATCATAATTGTTCCAAACCTATGATCATATGTATTACCCCAGGTCATATAGTCACATGCTAAAGTAAATCACTCTAGGGGAAGCTAATCCCTAAAAGAGACTTGCAGCACCTGTTGACCATGACTAGCCATACATCACATAGTTAATCCTTGAGAATAAGTAACGTGAACTTACTACACCATAAGTTCTAGACTTGATACAGCACAAGTCTCACACCTTAACATAAGGTCATGATTTTAACCATAAGATTCTAGTACAAGCATCTCTCCCCAATAGGACTTGATCAAGATCCTAGCTTGATACAACACAAGATATTTAACTTAAAACAATAAGTTAGTGAACTTAATACAACATAAATTCCAGAATTGACACACAAGGTAATACAACATAAGTTCCGGAATCAACAAAACAAGTCTCATGGAGGATGACTCCCGATGTTGTACTTCTAACAAAAGACACCAGTTGGAGGAGGGGACCAAAAATCCAAAGAGGTTGTATTAATCTCTTTCAACTTGTGAATACCAATGTATTCTGGAAGAGAAGAAACACCCAAAACTTGAAGAATTTTCATTTCTCTTGCATTGGAGGTGAGGTCATTGTCTCCCCACAAGTTGAGGCGAAGGATTTCGAGTATGTGCATCTTCAGGATGTGCCAAACATATTCTTCCTTACTAGATTTGTTTTTGAAAATTTTGTTATTTCTTTCTATCCAAATTTCCCAAGCGACAAAGCTTAGGAAGAGATCCCATATTCAATTGAGGAGTGGGATTATGAAGGGATCAAGGGACCAATTGGATACTGATAGATCTGGACGCCCCTTCACTCTAGAATATTTCTGGAAAATTTCTTCCCCTCTTTTCCATATGAGTTCAACAAATTCACATTCATCAAGGAGATGATTGATAGATTCTCCTTCTTTCCTACACATGCAACACCAGGCTCGCCCTGAATATCCTCTTTTTACTCTATTTTTCAAGGTTAGAATGCATATACACAATAAGAGATAGAGAAAAGAGGATAGTTTTGGCCATAGGGGCCTTCCAAACTTTCCTCCATTTTCTTTCTTGGGCGCATTTATAAGATTGGAAAGGAGCAGGGATACTTCTTTCAGATTGAAGGAAATTGCTTGAGAGAATCACCATATGATCTTGTCAGGACCATTGTGAACATGGGTTTGTCGGGTTTGGAGGATATTCCATGGGACTAAGTGCTTTCCACTATGAGAAGTCTTTCCATCTTATGAAGTGTCCTTCAATTTCCTCTTCTATCCACATATCCTGAACTTTTGTTTTTTGTTGAGCCAAGAGCCACTCCGTTAAGATAGGGGTTTTGGATTCTTCCATCAAAGGGATTTACTGATTCTAAGAGTCAAGAAAAAAATATGTTGATTCTCCATTTCGAATTTCCCAAAAGTTGAGTCGTTGAATAAGAGAGCAATTTGCTTGGGTAGATTGCAAAATATGAGAGGCTTTCACTTTTTTAGACAATCAAATAAGATTATGTTTGGCCCAGTTGGGAGCATATTTCACATGCCATAATAGAGCCCATGGATCTGAGGAATGAGATATCCATCTCCACCATATTTTAGCACTAAATATTTGGTTGCTAATTTCAGGATCTCTGAGACCTAGGATGCCCACAAGTTTTGGAGAGCAAGCTGAATTCTAATCCACAAGAGACCATTTTTTGTGATTGCCTGATCCTCCCCATAGGAAGGTGTGTTGCAGAGAGAATATTTTTTCAGAACAACTTTAGGAGAAGCAAGTACCAAGAAGAGATACATGGAATAACTTGTAGAACAACTTTGACACGAGTGAGATGACTGGGAAGATTGAGGGTTCGAAAATTCCAACAACTGAGTTTCTTTTTCATCTTGTCTAAAAGATATTTCCAAGACACTTGTTAGACGATAGAATCCTCTAAGGAAGCACCAAGATATTTAATGGGAAGGGATCCTTCAAGACACTAGAGAATTCTAAGGATGTTGCACATGGTAATCTTGCAGGTGTTGAAAAAGTAGACATGAGATTTACCTTTGTTGATTTCCATCCCACTAGCTGTAAAAAAGTTTTAAGACTCTCTTTAAAAGCCTGGGCTTCCGGTACCGAGGAGAGCCCCATTAACATAGTTTCATCCACAAATTGTTGATGGGTTTAAGGAGAAATACCTCGATGAGGAAATAAACCTTTGATTTCATGAGTCTGATTTTTTGCTTTAAGAAGATGCCCAAGACCTTCAGGAATCAAAACAAAAAGAAAGGGAGAAACAGGATATCCTTGTTTGATGCCTATAGAAGGGTGGAAAGTACTTGAGGGGGTGTTGTTGATCAAGATGGAAAAGAAAGCAGAGGAAATTAGTTTGATGGTCCAATTGACCCAACGAGGGAAGAAACTAAGGCTAGTAGAATCTTCTTTATAAATTGTCAAATCAACTTTCCCAAATATTTAGAAAGATCAAGTTTAATCAACATTCCCAGCTTCTTGTTGAATTTTAGGGAGTGAATGACTATACCATCAATGATTTTACTTCCCTATACATATAATGATTTCTCTGGAGATATTAAGGGAGGTAGGAGAGGCTTGAGCCCATTGGAAATAACTTTGGTAATCATCTTGAAAATAACATTAGGAAGGGCTATAAGTATAAACTTACCTAGAGAGTCAACCCCATTTTCCTTGGGAATGAGAGAGAGGAAAGTCAAGTTCAAAGATTTTAAATCCTTCCCTAACTTTCTTGATTCATCCACAATCTCCAAAACTTACTTCTTAACAATGTCCCAAAAAGCATGAAAACAATTTGTAGCGAAACCATTAGTACCTGGAGCTTTATCATTTTTCATTCGTTTCACTGCATCTTCTAATTTTGCCATTTCAAATAGTCTGAGCAGTAAATCATTTTGTTCATGAGAAAAAAGAATTGAAATGTGTCTAAATATTTCCTCCATAACTTCATTTCAATATAAGTATGGTTCCTCCATCAAATTTTTGAAGTAACTTCTAAGAACGTTTTCTATCTTTGCGTGAGTTTTCACTTCTGATCCATTTTCATTTTTCAAGCAAATGATCTTGTTTGCTTATCTGTATTGAATGGTGGTACAAAAGAAAAAAGAATAGTTTCGATCACCCTCCTTTAACCAAAGGTTTCTTGACTTTGATTTCCAGAGGGTCTCTTCTTGAGTTTCTTTCATATCCAAATCCTTCAAAAGTTTTTTCTCTTCCTCCTTGAGAGAATCTGTGTCTCTCTTTCATTACCGGCCTTTGAAGTTCTTCAAGTTGGGATTCTATTCGTTATTTTTCAAGGTAAATGTTTCCAAAATGATATTTGTTTTATATCTTAGCCCGATCTTTGATGTGTTCAAGATTTTGCTGAAATTTAAACGTTAAGGTTCCTTCAGGTGACTGAAAGTATTTCCACCACTACTCCAGGAGGGATTGAAAATATGGGTGAGAGAACCATTTTTTTTCAAATCTAAAAGGGTTTTCTCAAGTTCTCCTCCACTCTTCTCCAATAAAAATAGATCGACCAATGGTATGAACCGTCTGCAAGAAGCACGAGGGCTCAGATGTCCGCTCCTCTAGTAAGAATATATTCTGAAACCAGGAAGCGGTTAAGGTGGGAAGCAACGTATCTATCTCTAGAACACTTATTGCTCTAGGTGTAGATGGTATTATCAATAATTATATCCACTAGTGACAAGGGATCAATCAATTCATCAAAGGAGGCATTAGTGTTTCTTAAGGTGCATATAACTCCTTTTTTCTCACCAAGGTTTCGGATTAGGTTAAAATAGCCACCTAAAATCCAATGCCTTTGACTGACCCATTGATTCAACATTTTAAGAGAATCTAAGAAGTCTAATTTGGGAGAAAGGGATAAGGTCCCACAGACATTAGAGAGAATGCCTCTTGCTCATGAATAATACATGAAATTTAGAAGAAATGGAAAATTTAACGACTAAAAGGCTTGATAAGCTCACCTCGAGTGGGTTCCATATGATACCCAGTCCTCCAGCTAAGCTATTAGCGTAAATGGATATGACTTCATTGTCTTTCCAAATTTTGGTTCCCATAGCCTTGAAGCTGACCTCAGAGAATTTTGTTTCTTGAATAAACATAACCGAGGGATTTTCCTTTTTAAGAAATGTTTCTTTTGGGAGTGTTACAACCCCTAATGTTCCAAGAAATGATATTCTTTGAGCACACTTGAAAGAAGTAGCAAATTTTGCCTCAATAGTGGGAAATTGGCCTGAAGCCACCAATTTCTCCCTTATTTCTTTAATGTGTTGTTGATTACTCCTCCTTCCTCGCCTCTCATTCCCAAGCTTCTTTATCACTTCATGGATTTTTGCATTGGTATTTTCTAGGATAACTCCTAGGAATTTAACCCTTCCGGATTTGATGATGGCCTCTTTAAGAATAACCAACTGATAAGAGGGTATGATTCCTTTGTTTGGATCTTGGACTGCCTTCTCCAACCCATCGATATTAAGATATTGTTGAAATATTGTAACTTCAAAGAATATTCTTTATGTATCTTTTGTGGTCCCCGATGGTCCAACTGGGAGAACCACTTGTGTTACATTGTACCCCGATGCTCTTAATCGGAAGAACTAATAAGAGACATGAGGTAGTCCCCTCTAATTGTAAAGGTGGGTCATCAGCACCCCGGTGTGGTTACTTGAGCCTACATGTGTAACTCGAGCCTACATGAGTTAACTTAAGCCGACATGTTAATTGAGTAAACTTTAAGTAAACAGATGAATATAAATAGAGGTGTAGTGCTCCTCATTTGAGACACACACACTCACTTGGAATATCGCACTTGTGGAGGAAAGGAGTTGCTGGAAAAGGAGGAGAATCAGGTTTTTGATCTCCTTATTGGTTTTACCTTTTTCCCTTTTTGGGGCATCTATATTGAGGAAGCTTTTGCTGGGTTTTTCCCTTTAGGGTTTTCCCAGGATAAATCTGTGTTGTTCTTGTGATACTCTTTCTTTCAGTGATCTTGTTTTATATGCTTTTATTATGAAAAATCAAATGATATACTAATGTCTTAGTTAAGCATATGAAAATTTAACATGGTATCAGAGCTAACCTGAATAGGGCAGCTTTCACAAGTTACAGAAGCTAGGGCTTCTTATTTTTTGGTTCTCTCTCCACAATCAATCAGCAAAAGAAGGCTAGGATGACTCTCCTTTGAAGGGTGCATCGTTCTGTCGAAGCGGAATTCGATTCCGAGCATTTTCAATATTTGATGTGGAAATTAGGGCTTTCTACAGAAGAGGAATTTTTTAGTGAGACCAGCATAGGATTTTTATCCTCATCAAAACCAAATTTTAGAGACCTGGGTCAAGATTTTTGGTTGGGTGAATCTCCGAGAAAGTCAAATCCTAGTTTGACCCCAAGCTGGAAAAACCCTAAATAATAAAAATGCTACGTTTTGGCACATTCGCTATATTCCGATATTGGCGAAGGATCAGGAGCTGAAAATTTCATGGGACGAAGATAAAATCTAGATGAACACTGTGTCCAAAATTCATTCTCAGATTCCTTGTATTCTAGGAGATATGTTCTCTCCAAGCTAGGGTTCCAGCCTCTTCCAGAATTCATCACTAAACAGGACACCTGGGGCGAATTGCAATATCTTGGGCTAAAGAGGTCCAAATGGAATTCCCGAAGATGTTCCAGAAAGGGCACGGACTTTAATTTCGGTGGTCTGAATATCAGACTCAGAAAATGAACCAGTAACACGTGGCATGCTGTACAACTTCGCTATTCTGAATAGTCCTGTAACAGGTCACCTTGGGAAAAGGATCATAAATCACAAATGGTGAAACAAATTCTGATGAAACCTACGGTGGTGGATCAGGGACATGTGAGGTTACCTCAGTACAAAATTTCAGACATAAAGGAGCATAAATTTCAGATATATCACAGAAACAGTAACAGGCATTTCTACAGAAGAAATTGGAAAATTAGGGCTTCCTGTTCCGGGAGCTTCCCTCCACTGTTTTCAGAAATGGCCCGTACATTGGATAGCTCCATTTGAAGAGATCTATATTTATATCCAATCAGATCTGAAAAATTCCAAGTTTTAAAATTAGGGTTTCTGTGACAAACCCTAGATCAGCCAACTCCAGAACCAGGACGGACACCTCAAATCGGTAAGATCTAATCCTTTGCTATGTTCATTTGAGGTTCTCTTTTCAAAGTGATCTATGACATCAGCTTGATGATAAGCTTGGTGAAGTTGACAACTTCCAATCCTAGAAGTATATGATCTCTCTGAAGAAAATGGATTGGAAACCTACATGAGGATAGAGGTTCCAGTTTCAGAGGGAGATGAGGCTAGAAGCCTTTCTCAAGAAGAACTTGGTCAAATCCCAGAAGATCATTGATGATTTAGTTACGAATCAACTTGTACTACAAGTGTCTTCCCTAAAGACATTGATGAGGGTTGATTTCTTGACCAAGCTATTTGAAGGGAAGAACATAGATCAGAATATGACCTTAAGAAACCATCTGAAGAATGTGAAGATCCAGAATGAAGAGACCATGCAGTCATAAGGATATCTCAAATCAAAGAACAACTTCAAGCGGGGATAGAAGAAGTGAAGAATGCAGAAGTGGTGATGGCCACCTTGAATGGCCTCCCAGGATCATAGAATTCATTCATTTAAGAAATGTGTTCCAGAAGGAAGTGATTACTTTCAACAGACTTTGGGAAGAAGAAGAAGTTCGTCTCTGAAGATCAAGCTCTCATCTTCCAAAGAAGATTCCTCAATCAATGAGAAATATGAAGATCTCAACTCTTGAAGAACTTCTTATCCACCTCAGCATTTGGATAAGAAACGATGCTGAAGAAGACGATGAAGCTGAAGACTCAAGAAGGAGTATACCCATGAAACAAATAAAGATAAGTATTCAATTGTCATTTCATGATATTGTTTTGTTATACATTTGATTATATTCAGTTGATGTATTCTTTTTTGCATTAATGACTGTATACTACTAATATGCATGTGATGGGTAAGTAGCTCATGGTGCTATACAACTCTCCATTGTTACTTATCAAACCTTTTTGCTGACATATTGGATTAGTGCACAATCTCAATAATGTCATGGTGGAAATGGAAGGCATCTAGAAAGCTTATGTGAGATATGGATGAATATTGTATTGACTAAACAATTGCATGATGCATAAGAATTTGTCGTTATGCATATGTTTTATGAAATAGTTCTAACCATGCAACTGGTGCATTTGAATTGCAGGAAAGGTCATGAACAACCTCCTACAAGAAAATAAGGATGAGACTTGTTCCGAAGAACAAGTGATGACAATTCAAGATCCACTCCAACAAACATGAATCTAAGGCTCCCAGGGTCATAGACACCATGACGGAAGAAAGAGCTTCAGAGAGTGGTAGATCCACCTTGAAGGATGAAGACCACCATGGGTACAAGAGATAACTCAAGATGAAGAAAAGAATGCTATGAAAGAAGCTATGATCAAAGAATAACAATTGATCACGGGGAACGATGTATACGATATGATGGAACAAGTGTACAAAGCAAGGTTCATGATTCTCCCCAGAAAGAATAT
>LPNX010268382.1:2411-26074 GCA_001517045.1 Pseudotsuga menziesii | reverse complement strand
CTTGGACTCAAGTCCTAAAGTGATAGGGAGTGATTATCCCGTAATTATATCCGGTGACTTCGGTCGTCGAGAATGTGGTAGGATTGCATCATCCTTGGACTTAGTCCTAAAGTGATAGGGACTGATTATCACGTAATCAATCCGGTAACTTCGGTTGTCGAGAATGTGGTGGGATTGTATCATCCCTAGACTTTAAGTCCAAAAATGATCCAAAGACTTTCTGTATTTGAATTGTGGATTGCAGGTTGTTGCTGATGATGATGATGACGTACTGATCTAAAGAGCAGAGTATGATGATGACGCACTATGATGATGATGTTTCTGATCAAAAGATCAGAGTATGTTGATGATGTTTCTGATCGAAAGATCAGAGTATGATGATGATGTATCTGATCGAAAGATCAGAATGTGATGATGATTATGATCGACAGATCGGAATATGATGATGATGATGTTGCTGCTAATCGAAAGGGAAAAGTGTTGATGATGATATTGCTGATCGAGAGATCAAAGTACTGAAGATGTTGCTGCTGATCGAAAGGTCAAGGTGCTGAATATGTTGTTGCTGATCGAAAAGTCAAAATGCTGAAAATGTTGTTGATCGAAAGGACAAAATACTGAAGATGTTGTTGCTGATCGAAAATTCAAAGTACTGAAGATGTTGCTGATCAAAAGGTAAAAATGCTGAAGATTTTGTTGCTGATCGAACAATCAAAGTACTGAAGATGTTGCTGATCAAAAGGGTCCAAGTGCTGAAGATGTCGTTGCTAATTGAAAGATCAAAATGCTGAATATGTTGTTGCTGATCAAACCAGTCAAAGTGCTGAAGATGTTGCTGATCGAAAGGTCCAAGTACTGAAGATGTTGCTACAAATTGAAAGATGAAAATGCTGAAGATGTTGTTGATGATGAAGACTGAAGATTGAAGATGAAGACTACATGATGTTGAAAAGCTTCCAATGATTTATAGATGTGTTACCTTGCTGATGTTGATGATGTTCGCTATCTCTACTCTTGTTGTTGTTGATGTAGAATACCCTTCTCGTTAAGGGGGAGTGTTGAAATATTGTAACTTTGAAGAATATTCTTTATGTATCTTTTGTGGTCCCCGATGGTCCAACCGGGAGAACCACTTGTGTTACATTGTACCCCGATGCTCCTAATCGGAAGAACTAATAAGAGTCATGAGGTAGTCCCCTCTAATTGTAAAGGTGGGTCATCAGCACCCCAGTGTGGTTGCTTGAGCCTACATGAGTTAACTTAAGCCGACATGTTAATTGAGTAAACTTTAAGTAAACGGATGAATATAAATAGAGGTGTAGTGCTCCTCATTTGAGACACACACACTCACTTGGAATAACGCACTTGTGGAGGAGAGGAGTTGCTAGAGAAGGAGGAGAATCAGGTTTTTGATCTCCTTGTTGGTTTTACCTTTTTCCCTTTTTGGGTCATCTATATTGAGGAAGCTTTTGCTAGGTTTTTCCCTTTAGGGTTTTCCCAGGATAAATCTGTGTTGTTCTTGTGATACTATTTCTTTCAGTGATCCTGTTTTATATGCTTTTATTATGAAAAATGAAATGATATACTGATGTCTTAGTTAAGCATATGAAAATTTAACAGATATCCTATATCCATATCATATGTGTCATCTCCCAACATTTCAACATCCTCTTCCTCCTCAGTAGGATTTGAGAGGATTGGGTTGTTTTCTTCGAGGATCAACTTCTTTATTCTTTTCCTGGCGATTTCCCAAGTCATTTTCTAAATTGTCATGCACTTGCTCAGACTAAAGCACGTCAAATTTGTTAGAGGTTTGATACTTTTTGTTTATCTCAAGGCTAGAGCTTCGCTTTGTTGAATGTTTCCTACTGGATACTTTAGTGGATCCCTCTGCATCTCTTGTCTCTTTTCCTTTATGCAACATCGCTGAAGAGTTTATGGGAAACTGACTCTAAATAGGTGCTTGTGCTCATGGAAGCACCTACATTGGAAATGGATTTGCTCATAATCTATAGGTTGGAACTAAACTTCATTCATGCCAATAGAGAATGATTCCTTCCAAGAGATCCTTCATTATGTTCATGTAGACACAAATCCTAGCATAAGAAGTGTATCTCATTTTCTTGGTCTTCTCATATATTTTGACAAATTCCCCAATAGTATTTCCCAAGTCTTCAAGAATATTTTCATGACAGTATTCAAATGGAAGAGAATAGATCCTTATCCAGATTGGGACAAAAGTAAGGTCTTCTTTGTATGGATTGAAGCGTTCTTTCCAGTGCTTCAAAAAAAACCCTTCCAAGTTAAAGAAGTATGACCCTCCTTCAAAAATTTGGTTCCTATCCTCAAGGTTGAGGAAGGTGACAGTGAAAAATCCCTTAGCTCCAAGTTGGAGATCATAATGCCACTGTGGCTTCTAGGTGACATTGATCCACCAAGATAGAGCTTTCTCTTAGGGCCAGATTCTGTCAAACTTTCCTATTAGGGCATGGTCTTTCATTTGTTGGATATGGTCTCTAAGACCATTTTCCTTTATCTGCAATGTAAGCACTTCCTTCGCTTTCGGTAAGCATTGATGTGGTTCCCTTGTTGTAGACTTATTTTCCATGAACTTGTCTGCTCCACTCGATTCTTCTCCCATTTCCTGACCTGTGATGCTATGATTTCATGGTATTGGAATGTTCTTGCCATTCTTGGGCTGAGAGGGTTATTTAGCCCCCCCCCTTTGGATCTCCCATTGCCGACCTACAAGTGCATCAAATAGAAGAAGACTGCAAAATTACTAAAAAAACAAAGAAATGAACAACCTGTCACTACATGCAAATTACCCTCCTAAAAAAATCTATCAAACCTCATCGAAAAACCCCTTCACCCCGTCCTTGAGTTGTAAGCATTAATAATGCACATGTTTTTCTATTCCATGTTCCTATTCATATTCTTATTCAAGAATCTTTAATAAGATCCTATGTGTAGGGAGCATTGAGGATGTTGTATGTATGTTAGGGTCCTACCCTAACCCACCTTACTTTTGGAGTTAGTCATCTATTGT
Organism: Pseudotsuga menziesii; assembly: GCA_001517045.1. Taxonomy (NCBI): domain Eukaryota; kingdom Viridiplantae; phylum Streptophyta; class Pinopsida; order Pinales; family Pinaceae; genus Pseudotsuga; species Pseudotsuga menziesii. The sequence continues at coordinate 23,025 of LPNX010268382.1, read as the reverse complement.
ATAAGGCCATCTCTTTGAAATAAGGCTGAGTAAGTTAGTGTCATCAATCAATGTAAGAATGATCTCTTTATTAATTAAGACCCACTTGGAAGTTGTATTTGTTGATTATTAGACCATGGCTAGTAGTTAGGGTTTTGCAAGGCTATGAAGAATTTGGTAAAAAATTATTGTAACTAAGTTTAACTTTCAAGTGAAAGATCACCTTACCTAAAGAGGTTATTGAACATTGCTCCCTTAATTTGTTCTCATAATAAAAAGATGATTTATTGCCATCTTTATCATTCCATTGTCTAATGTTTCATGTTTCTTTGTTCTACCTTATAAATTTTGATGTATTGCATCTTAACCTCTATGTACCTTGTGTTGTTTTAAGTTATAGGACTAAATAACAACACAAGTGTATCATAGCCACTTTCCTGAGGCAACATGCTTCCAATATTTTATAGATTTTTTTTGTAGACTAGAGACGTGTTCCAATGTCTTTAAATAAGCGCATGTATGGGGAACACTACATGCAATGAATACAATTGGTACTTAGTCGTGGTGTACCCTCTATTGGTGCAATTGTTGGACACCATTATAACTCCTATTGGTACCCCTTAAAGTAATACCACATTAGACAACAGCTACACTCGAAACCTTACTTCCACATAACATTGGGTATATCAAGTCCTATAGGACACCTGAAACTAACTATAGATCATCCAATTGGTCATCTTGTTTCTATAGTGTCGTTGAGCACATGACTTGAATAGATACTCTCGCATAATAGAGTAGTATGCCTAAGGGCATAAATGAGCCTCCTTAGTTAGTGCCCTAAGAGATTGGGTTGACTACTACTATTGGACCCCACAAGTATATCATAGAGCTATGAGACGTCTAACGATTCTACGATTTGACCTGAATGGGGACTTTTCGCTGAAATTAGAGATTTTTTATTTTGCACAATCTGAATTTCAATGTGTTTTATTGGTACTTTTGGTGATAGAAACTGATTCAACACTGTAAAAATTCCTCAAGGCACCCAAAATATCAGAGTTTGAGAAATATAACTAAAATTTATAAAAATTTGGGCAAAATTGTTTCAAAATTATACCCTATAAATAAAAAAAAATCATTAGAAATCTTGGAATGTTTAGACTATACAATAAAACTAAAACACTTACAATCCCTTGTCTATAAGACCTTGGAAACTCTAGAAGCTTATTTGTACAAATCACCATTATAAATTCTTCATTCTTTCCAAAAACAATCACTCAAATTTATTTTAAAACACTATCCATTCACTAATTTCAAATTAAATTTTAATTATCTAATTTAAATGATCCTCCCAAATCATGATCAAAACGATTTATATGTAAATATGACTTACTTTTAGTACCAGTCTTAAGAAAACAGGTAGGTCAGTTCATTTTAAGTTCTTTCAGCCATTCTGCCCCTCTTCCATTCTGGCAGAAACCAATAAAAAGTTGTCTGTAAAAACCAGTCCAAGTTGAAATTTCGATTTTAGCACACTAAATTTATCGCAAATTGCAATCAATAGAATCGCAGGTTCAAAAACTTTAAAAAAAGTGATATCAGCAATATTTGAGTCGCTAGAATCGAGGAGAGATGGCCAAATGCGACTGAATCTGATCACACGCGACCCCATGATTCGTCTGTTATTTTGTCAGGCGGCTGCAATATTGTCTGAGAAATGACTGGACAGAGTTTCAATAACCGGGGTCCGGGGCGTGAATCTTCGTACAGTCACGTTCATTTTAAGTGTTTTAATATAATGGAATAAAGTGTTTTATCTTATTCCCGATTCCCAATAACAGATTCACAATTGTCCATGATTGCAGATAACTGGAAGAAAAAAGGAATAAGTCGTGAACTAAATTGAATGCCTATCAGTAAAGCAAATCGAAGTTAATGACCCAGTAACAGGAATATGCAGATCTGTAAGCTATCTACCTCAACATTTGCACATTTGCATTATGGTCCACTTGACTCAGTATAGTAATAGATTACTCTCTTATCTTTCTGCCATAGTGAGATTAAGAACAACAGATTGTGCTTCTTTTCTTGCATTTTTATTGCATATTAATTCTACAACAAACTATTATTACAGTCCAGTATAATGCAATAATGAAGAGTATTAATTTACCAAATCAAACTGAATCTACAGACTCAACCGATCTAAACCTAATCTGAAATTGTGTTCTAAAATCTTGTAATTTGAAATTCAATTATTATGGATTTGATAACCCCAATGTGTATGCTAGTTTAAAACTTTAACCTCCGTGATCATGAAGGATAAAGAATCCAAGGTTTAAACCTGGATTGGGTTCCATAAAACAAACAAAGGAGTTGATTAATTGTTACAAGGAAGTTGGTAAAACATTCCAAGTTTTAGATCTTTTCAGTTATTTTTATGGAGTTGACTAACATTATACCGTTCTAAACATACATTTGCAATTTTTATAAAAATTCCAATCACAACTTACAATTTTAAACTTGCACTTAAAAAACTAGAATTTTCATGGCTAAATTTATGGATGGATGAATTCTAGAGCACAGTTGATGTGAAAATAGGTGTTGGAATTAGTTGTTCTTAGTCTCAAAAAGGTAACTGGTAACCTATTACCCAGACGGTGTCAAGTAGAACCCGATGCAAATGGTCGGATTTCATGTCTCTCGTTGATGAATGTTTCGACTCTCGAAGTTGCTGCCTTCCAATCAAACTGTTTTCTGTTTCCACGCTTTGAAAGCCACTTAATCAAAATTACAAGGACGATGATTTAGACTCAAGGAACTATGCAATTTAGACTCATTCATTGCATTTTAAAATGAGAATACTTGTCCGGACAAAATAGTTTTTCCATTCAACATTGAAGCTTGTCGTCAATTAAGTTAACAACCTAGAATCTCCTTGAGGGGATTCCGTGTTTGAAAAAAACGCAAGCTCTGCTCTGTTGGCCATGGCAGTCACCACAAAAGCAACAGAGCATATGAATTATTTGTATGTCTGGTAAATACAATGGATCGAACCCTGCTCGACCAGAGTTGGGAATGAGGTCAGAATATATATTTCCTAAAGAAATGCAATGGCGTAGAAAACTGTAAGGAGACCACTGAGATAGAGTACCCTGATGCCATTGGACGCAGTAGAAGGAGTGTAATCAATCTGATGAAGTGAATCAGATTGGTCTGGACTGCATTGTGATTGATGAGGTGGATGGGCACTGTATATGAGAGCCCTTAGCACTGCAGAAACAGTGGGAATGGAGTTTTATTTTTTGCAAGTAACCATGTCAATCCCATTTATTCTGATGACGAAAATGTTTTTTTTTTTTATAACAATTTGCCAAGTATATTTTTTATTATAAAGTACTTTTTCCCAAAATTTTCACATTGTGAGATCATTTACAACTTACAAATTTTTAGATCTAACATAATGTAGAATTTGGTTAAACAAAGTAAAAATTCATTTGTGTTTAATATTGGTGGCATGCAATCTTTATTTAAAGATTTATGTTTTAATATGTGCATTAATTTTGACTCAAAGATTTATGTTTTAATATGGAAAAAATAAAAGTTATGATTATGAGATTCAAGAAGGTTATTTACATTAATTTTGTGTATAATGATAGAAACTTGGAGGAAGTGACATTTTACATATATGTAAGAGTTGATATCTTTTACAAACTCAATTGGAACTATAGCATTGAGAATAGTATTAATGGAGGGTAGAAAGCTTACTTGTCTTGAAAACAATTGTAAATGGACAAACCTTGTGATGTGGGATATAAAAAAAGTTCTTGTTAAGTTTGGGGTTGCAACATCTCCATAGAATCTTGGAGAAAAAATGAACAAATTCAAAAGCCTTTTATAGGTGTTCAAGAAGAAGAAATAGTCTCAGGTAAAGATGTTCAACTAATAGATTGCCAAGGGCTTACCTCAGAAAGAACAACCATAGGTTGAAACTTTATCCTTGACAAAAGAATTTCAAAGAAGGCCACGAACATAGATTGTTTTCAGTATTTGGTCAAGTATAAAGATCAACCAGTTGAAGATGGAGCATAAATGACTGAACTGGATATTTCCAAGTACCATGTGAACCCAAGAATTATTTTCTTCCCCGTGAGTATGATGCAACAACATGGAGTCAAAGTCCTTTGTTTGTTGAATAAGCAGTCAATGCTATTTTTCTGCTTCCATGTAATCTTTTTCTAGAATATAGGTTTAGTTGTTAATTACTTGAAATTGGTTTTATAGATAGGATTAGTTTGATTGTAATAAATGGCAGTTTGCCTGATGTCCTCGAATCTTGCAAGAGGTTTCTCTAGGATAGGTTGGTTGTAGATTTACTTTCTTAGGAATTTCAGATCCTGCCTATTTAGATCTCACATGTTTTAATGGAGTTTTATTTAATCATCGAATGTAATTAATTTGAGCAGTGTGAGAGTGACCAGCAAGAGAGTGTGTAATGTGTAGTCTGCAATGTGGTTAATGAAATGAAGAACAAAGTTGTAGTCTTTGCGTGAATATTTGTAAACTCGTTGTCTTCTCTCAATAACCAAAAGCATGTTTAAATTCTCTATATCTATGAATCTTTAGTATCGATATAATTGTTTAGAGAATTCATGAAGATGGAGATGTGTCCATGCGATTGCAACATGAATGAAAATTGATCGTTTCATTGATCAATTTGACTATAATAGTCTGAGTTAAAAATCTGCAACTTAGAAAAATCTACAGTTGTGGGTGAATTCTGCAAGAGAAAAGTGTATGGGAGATAATAGATCCACAAAGTCAAAGTGAAGTTCTGCACTTGATCATAGATCAACAGACAAGGAAGAGTCCGCAAGAGATCAATGGTCAAGAATGGCTTCCGCAATGCTAAGGTGCAAGCTTGTTAAAGTTGTAAAAAGTTAATTGCAGAAGAAAAGTTGCGAGAAACTCAATTGTGGAAACAGAGTTGCGGAAACAACGTTGCGAAAATAGAATTGTGGAATTGGGCTTGCAGAATCGAAGTTGCGGAAGAATATTTCAATCAACGATTTAGGTTGTTTAGAATCAGTTTAGGATCTTAACTTAAACGAACAATTTTCTTTTATTTGAATATCTAGGCCTTCATTTGTACTTTTGTACCATAAAATTTGTTTTCCAAAAGGGCAATGCAATAAAGAGTTACACCAAAATTTGTATTCCAAAAGGGAAATGCAATCAAGAGTTACACCAAAAGTAAAAGAGCTATGTATTTAAAAAATATGATCTATGTACAAATTAAAATAATTTTTTTTTCTTTTCCGTGTAGCCAAAATAACTAGGTTTGTCATTATGAAGCTAAAAACCAACAAACAAATCATTGCACATGTAGATGAAAATAGGCAGTCTCACCATTTTCTTTTAATTTAAGGGAATGCGCATTTTTTTTTGTAAGAATAGGGCCATTATATTATTTAAAAACTGCAAAAACTATTACATGTCAGAGTCTTCCTGAGGAGGGGAACAGGACTGTAACATTGTATCCAGGTAAGAATCATATTTAACAACATCCAAACTGATAATTTGAGCATAGTTTTAGTTTCCCAGCCTTTGTAGGATAGTGACATTTTATCAAAAATAAAAAATGAAAAACATTTGTAGGAGTGAAGAAGAATGAGAAAGAGATAATAGCTTTATCTCCAAAATTTCAACATCTTCCTAACCGGATCTTCTAGTCACGTTTTCCTTTGACTCACAATCCATGTCCTTGGTGGATCCATGCGCATGGTGGAAGGGAGGCTCAGAAAGATTCAATATTTCTGTCATATGGCGTAGATCGTGTTCTATGTCTTCCTTGAACATGTTGACTCTGAGATTAATCATGCCACCAAAAATCATTCGCTCCCCCATTGCTCTGGATAGGATGAATTTGAGCCTCCAAAAATGATCCATTACGATGTCAGAACCAAGTCTGAGATTAAATTCACAAAATAAATCCTCTTCCATGACATAAATAACATCATTAATGTGGAAAGGAGTTTCGTCAAGGAAGCGGGATTTCCAATCTGTTAGCTCTCTAGGAAACTCTTCTAGGTTGCAGCTCGAAGATGCCGGGTAACTTTAGTATTTTCTTAATGATGGGTAATATGGATCAAGTTGGATGACTTGATAAAAACTCACTCATTCAAAACATGCATAAACACACTCAGATAGATAAGGCTTTAAACCACTGCTGTTCAGAGAGTTGATAAAAGGTGGATGTATGCATAATTCTTAATGAATGGCTAATCACAATAAGTAAATGATATTTGCTATTCAATTCATCAATACAAAGATAGGATGATAGATATCTGGCATTAGACAAATAGAACAAACATGAAAATGAACATTCAACTGCAAGTATAGAAAGGTAGGAAATGAAATCTGAACATAAATGGCAAAAGAAGCTTATATTATTAGCATGAAAATGAGAAGTTTGAGAGTACAAGTATGAAAAAGTCTCCAAATTTGAACCCTCTATAATGATTCTTCAATGAGATTAAATAATATTTACAAATTAGTTTCAAGATCCTCAAAAGACGGATCTGATAACCTCTTTTCCTGTCTCAAATCCGAATTTGTGAGGTGGTTGGAAAATGCAGAAATTTCTAGAAGTATGTTGCTCCAATATTGACCTATATCTCTCAAAGGAAAACATATTTTGGAAAACTGAGAGAGGTTTTTGTATATTGGTTTGCTATGAGAACAGACCTCTCTCGGTTCTTTGAGATTCATTTTAATTTTCCCGACATCTGTATTTCAAAACATGTGTCAAACAGGGAATTCTGAGATCCGAAAATTAGGGCTCAGAGATGGACTTGATTCTCCCAATCTGTAACATTTGCAGGAACAATGGAAGAGGTTATTTTTCTATGACATGTAATTAATAACAACCTCCTACCTTTTTTCTAAATGATTCTCCAGTCGCTCAGAATCATCATTTGAAAATGATGAATTTTCACAGTAAAAACGCCAATTTCGGTGGCTTGGAGCGCCCTGAAATCTCGGTCTAAACCAGGGCTCAGAGATGGATTTGGTTCTCCAAATATATGACACCTATAGGAAAACTGAGATATTTTATTGTTCTTTGGTTTATTATGAGCAAAAACCTCTCTCAGTTCTTTGAGATTCATTTTCATTTACCAGACATATGTATTTCAAAAAAATCTATCAAACAGGGAAATTCTGAGATCCGAAACTTAGGGCTCAGAGATGGATTCGATTCTACCATTCTGTGACACCTGTAGGAAACCTGAGAGAGGTTATTGTTCTTTGACATGTCATTCACAAAATCCTTTTACTGTTTCTCAAAATGATCATCCAGTCTCCCAGGATCATCATTTGAAAATGATGACTTAGAACAGTAAAAACGCCACATTCCTGAAAACACTACCTCATCTTACGGGGGACTTTGACTGCCTTCCAGAGCTCTAAATTTAGATCTGAAAGTACCATTGGAAACTTGAGGATGTCTAGTTGTCAATCGACTATTTGAGCATGTAAAAAGGCTTCTCCGTGGCTAAAAAAATTGAGTTTTCCTAAAACATGCTCACCATTTCCAAGATTCTGTTGTTTCGGTGGCTAAAATAGCCCCGAATTTCGCGCTTTAGTTGCCGAAAGCTCTGCTTTCGGTGGCTAATGAATAGTTGAAATGTCCACCTAAGCCACTGAAACTTGAGTTTTGAATTTTTTGAAGGAAAAACCAAATCAAATGTTTTTCAAACTTTATTACATACCTAAAGCTCTAAAAAATGAGCCTTAAAAAATTTAGAAATGTATTTTTAAATGACTCCCTATCACCTAAAATAAACAAACTTGTCTAATTTATTTAAGGAGATAAAATCTGGCTCCTACTCGGGGATGGAATCCTCCCTATGAGGTTCCAAGAACCACATAACTGATGCCTTTCCTGGACAACAAAATACAAAACCTGGTCTAGTGTTCCTTTGGGCATGGAGTCAGCCGTACAATCTTATTCTGAACACCTTTCAAGAGATGCCTTTAAAACTGATCCCCTGCAAACCTATAGCATTCCTATAGCCTGTCCTGCTTATTCAACAACCAATGTCTGGAAAAATATACTTGCTCATATAAAGAGATTATTCTCTTTCCTACTCCTAATTCTAATCAATAGAGGCTTCTTATCAAGTGACATCATGTTTCCAATGAAGCCATGTCAGAAACTGATTTGCTGAACTTATCCTTGATCATGACCCCAAAAATAAATGAAACCATAGCATGCAGTAATGTAGTTTGCAAGGGTGACAGAACCACCTATCATCTGACAAAAATATTTTGACATTTTTGCTGCTTATAGATTCCAAATAATCAGCAATAGGGTCGTAAATGTCACAAAGAAATACCTCTCCATGTTGCTGTTCCAACTGAATGAAATGTTGTTGCTGGATGCTTTCAATGATCTCCATGTTAAATGTATATTGCTCAACCTCTGACTGAGAAGAATGCGAGATGAACTGCTGATCTAGACTTTTTGAATAATCATCTTCCTCCTCATATTTGTTGCACTCTTCCTTTGTTTGCAAATCTGAAAACTGAGGGCTGCCCTTACTATCTGCTGCATATTCAAATCTGTCACACAGTGATATAAAAATATGTTCATTATCTTTGGGGTTGCCAAAGGGGACAATCTCATCTTCATGACAACCTAAGTCAGTAGATGCATTTGATACAATGTCAAAAGCATCTGTACTATGGTTATCATCCTAAAGTTCATTAATATCTTGGTCACAATAAGAGGTATCCCTTATTGCAACATACTCTTCATGAATGTTTAGTTCTTTATTCAATAAATTGAATTCATGACAACATTCGGAATATAAAAGATCAGCTGAAAATCTTCCTTTGCAAAACAAATGAAAGGCAGCATGAAAATCTGCCAAAGAGATAATACTGGAAATAGGAAGGGACCGGTACCAATCATGAGAAATCCCCTCTAAAGAATACCAAAAGAGCTTGATCTGAACATCCTCATGCACAACTTGTAACCAATGAATAAAGTCATGAAAATCCAGCAAGTGTTCAGCTGGCACTTCCCACTCTTCTCCTCGAAATCTGGGAAGACTATTTTCCCATTCATCTCTACTGGGGATTGGATTAGGTAACTAGAAATATTTGAGAAATCACAAAATGCATACCTCTTTGCTAATATCTTATTCATTTGGTACCAATGGTGTCGCGAACATATTTCTGAGCAATGGAGTCGCCATTGAATCCCTCCTTCATGGAGTCACCAGATAGATGATTACAACTGAAAAGGTGCCTAGTCTTTGTCTATCATCAAAGATGGAGCTTATGTCATCTCCCAGGGAAGCTGAGCTTCAATCTCCTCTCCTCGGCAACGACGTCAATTTGTTAGCTCTCTGGGAAACTCTTCTAGGTTGAAACTTGAAGATGCCTAGTAACTTTAGTATTTTCTTAATGATGGGTAATATGGATCAAGTTGGATGACTTAATCAAAACTCACTCATTCAAAACATGCATAAACAAAATCAAATAGATAAGGCTTTAAACCACTGTTGTTCAGAGAGTTGATAAAAGGTGGATGTATGCAGAATTCTTATCATGCTAGCAGACTCATAAGCAAAGCATATATGAATGGCTAATCACAATAAGTAAATGATATTTGCTATTCAATTAATCAATACAAATATAGGATGACAACTATCTGGCATTAGACAAATAGAACAAACATGAAAATGAACATTCAAGTGCAAGTATAGAAAGGTGGGAAATGAAATCTGAACATAAATGGCAAAAGAAGCTTATATTATTGGCATGAAAATGAGAAGTCTGAGAGTACAAGTATGAAAAAGTATCCAAAGTCGAACCCTCTACAATGATTCTTCAATGATATTAAATAATATTTACAAATAAGTTTCAATATCCTCAAAATACAGATCTGATAACCTCTTTTCCTAGCTCAAATCCAAATTTGTGAGGTGGCTGGAAAATGCAGAAGTTTATGGAATTATGCTGCTCCTATATTGACCTATATCTATCAAATAAAAACATATTTGGGAAATCTGAGAGAGGTTTTTGTATATTGGGTTGTTATGAGAAAAAAAATATCTCCGTTATTTTAGATTCGTTTTCATTTTCCCGACATCTGTATTCCAAAAACATGTGTCAAACAAATAAATTTTGAGATCCGAAAATTAGGGCTCAGAGATGGACTTTATTCTCCCAATATGCAACACCTGTAGGAAAAATGAGAGATTTTATTGCTCTCTAAAATGTAATGAATAACAAACTCTAACCATTTTGCAAAATGATTCTCCAATCGCTTAGAATCATCATTTGAAAATGATGACTTTTCATAGTAAAAACGCCAATTTCGGTGGCTTGGAGTGCCCTGAAATTTCGGTCTAAACTAGGGCTCAGAGATGGATTTGGTTCTCCAAATATATCAAACCTATAGGAAAACTGAGAGTTGTTATTGTTATTTGGTTTATTATGCGCAAAAAATCCTCTCAGTTCTTTGATATTCATTTTCATTTTCCCGACATATGTATTTCAAAAACATCTGTCAAACAGGGAAATTCTGAGATCCGGAAATTAGGGCTCAGAGATGGATTTGATTCTCCCATTTTCTGACACCTGTAGGAAAAATCAGAGAGGTTATTGTTCTTTGATATGTCAGGCACAAAATCATCTCACCATTTCTCAAAATGATCCTCCATTCTCCCAGGATCATCATAATTTGAAAATGATGATGCAAAATAGTAAAAACTCCACATTCTTGAAAACATTGCCTCATATTGCGGGGGAATTTTGACTACCTGCTTGAGCTCTAAATGCAGATATAAAAGTATGATTGGAAATCTGAGGATGTCTAATTGTCAATCAACTATTTGAGTGTGTAAAACGGCCTCTCCGCGGCTGAGAAAAATGAGTTTTCCTAAAACATGCTCACCGTTTCCAAGCTTCTGTGCTTTTGGTGGCTAAAATAGCCCCAAATTTCGTGCTTTAGCCGCCGAAAGCTCTACTTATAGTGGCTAATGAATAGTTGAAATTTCCACTTAAGCCACCAAAACCTGAGTTTTGAATTTTTTGAAGGAAAAACCAAATCAAATGTTTTTCAAACTTTATTGCATACCCAAAACTCTAAAAAATGAGCCTTAAAAAATTTAGAAATGTATTTTTAAATGATTTCCTATCTCCTAAAATAAACAAACTTGACTAATTTATTTGAGGAGATAACACAATCAATTATGTGCTGGAAAATATATCAACATCGACTTACTGGGACTGGGCATCCATTTTAACCTCTACGCAATCCCTACGATGACCTCCTTCGTTGTGACTGCTATGCATGCACTGGCATGAATACATGGGTAAAGAGATGAGACAGTGAATCCAAAGAAGACCTCTATCAGAGAAAAAGAATAGCCATAGATAAGGGCTCGCAAGCAGGGAAGAGAAGAGCCTAAGGGATATAATGAAGATGAACAAACCAAGAGACAAGCTCATAAATAAGCACACATGAGTGCAATCTGCAAGGATGAGTGTTGAATCGATTGGGGGATAACAAAGGTACCAAATCCACATGATCCAAGGTTGATAGGAATGGATCTCCATTGCATTTCCTATGTCAGAATATTAATCCATTTCCAAAACGTCAAAGCCACTAGCGTGAACAACCTCTGAGCGATACACAAGAAATGAATTAAACGAAGGAGGGATTTCCATCTGTAGTGGCATGATCTGGTCATTTTCAATCAATCTTACAACCGTCATTTGATCACGTGCTTTCGAGATGACAATATCTTTAGAAGCAATATTTTTCCAAGTCCCTCTGATTGCAGCATCAAGAATGTCCTCCCAATAAAGCAACATGATATCTCTACTATTAGTTACCCCATAATTGGAAATTGAGTCAGCTAGCTTATTGGATTTCCTTCTTACATGATTGAAAACAACTGTTAGGTTTGTCGAAAGCAATGATTCTAAAGTTCCCAATCTACTTTCCAATCTCCAATTTTTTGCAAATTTTCTTCCCTTTGAACCATTTTGAATCTTGTTTTCCATGTTGATGATGAGGAGAGAGTCACCTTCAACGATCACAGGAGTCCCAAATTGGTTAAGAGCCCATCTAAGGCCTATGTCAAGGCCATCCAATTTAGCAACATTGTTGGAGGATAATCCTAAGGATCCCTGGAAGACACCTAGGATAATGTCATTTGGATTCCTTACAACACTTCCAAAACCAACAATACCTAGGTTTCCCTTCAAAGAGCCATAGAATTTAAGTTTAAAGATGTTAGTGTTTGAGCAAAAATGGAGATTCTTGAACTTTAAAACTTTAATCCACAATAACAGTGCATATAAATCTCATCAATAATCAAAATACATAAATCAAGCCATAGAATACAAGATATACCATGGGAAATCCCTCCACTGATTCAAAGGATAAGAAACCCAGTAAACAATCTCAGAGCATGATTGAGAATCAATAGAGAATGATTACAACACAATAGCAGATTTTTTTTTCCAAGAGAACAAGAGAGTAGAGATCAAATGGAACACTGAGTTATTCTTTCCAAGTGAATAGCACTTTAATAACAAGTAAAATTAGGCCGTACAAGGAAGGTAGCGAATGTCTGCTTGATTCAGCAACTTGTTAACACTTTGAATAGTGTCTCACATTCAACCATGCGCCCCCACTAATTCATTGAGTTTAACTTCCTCTAACCGAGTTGTTAACTGAATGAACTGAACTGAAATGAATGGAATTGTATGTAATTTAATGTAACTGAACGTAACTGAATAGAACTGGACATAATTGAATGTAACTAAACAGAACTAAATGTAACTAGTGCTTCTCCATCAGTGTCATCTTCAATAACCCCTTGCATAAATTAAGGAGTTGATTCCTTAATTAACTGAAATTGTTTTTACCATAACTAAGACTTAACTAATGCCTTATCAATTTGAGTTCACTTGGTGGCATACATGGGAAATTTGAATTCTCTCTCTATCTTTGTGCTCGTATTAATTTTATTTGCATGATCCATATGTGTTTTCATTAATTCTATATCATATCATACTCATAAGAATTGTTCCAAACCTATGATCATATGTATTACCCCAGGTCATATATTCACATGCTAAAGTAAATAACTCTAAGGGTAGCTAATCTCTAAAGGATACTTGTAGCACCTGTTGACCATGACTAGCCATACATCACATAGTATATCCTCGAGACTTAATACAACAGTCATGTGAACTTAATACACCATAAGTTCCGGACTTGATACAACACAAGTATCATATCTTCACATAAGTTAATGATCTTAACCATAAGATCCTAGTACAAGCATCTCTCTTGAGTCAGACTTGATTAAGGTCCTATCTTGATACAACACAAGCTCTTTAACTTAACACAATAAATTAGTGAACTTAAAAAAACATAAGTTACAGACTTGACACAATAAGTATCATGGAGAAGATCTAAACTTAATACAACATAAGTTTTAGACTTGACACAACAAGTCTCATGGAGGATGACTCCCAATGTTGTACATCTAACACTTCCTCTCAGTGAGGAAGACATTCTCTATCATACAAGGAATTTCCTACCACGCCAAGCTTATCTTGGAAGTTTCTAAACTTCATCACAGATAGAGGCTTGTCACAAATTTGCAATCTTCTCATCAGTAGCTATGTACTAGAATTCATTTTAGTACATGACCGTGACTTCAATGAAGTAAAATTTCATCTCAAATGTGTTTTATCATAACACACATACAAGGTTTTCCATAAATCTTGACACCTAATAACTATAGACTCAAGTATTTCACCCTAATAGGTAGCTTCCCAATCTACACTACTCCTCAGTATGTAGTACTATCCGCAAAAAACATTTTTCTTTTGAAGTACTCTCAGACATATCTTTCTTCTGTAGTACTAGTCACAATACACTTAGATTTTGTAGTACTAGCCGCAAATTGCAACGCTTATCTCAGAATAAAACAATAGTGGGATAACACAATAAAATAATAGGTCTTCCATGTAATAAGGAGCCTATGCTTAGTAGCAAGCACAAAATACTTACACATAGTAGCATCATCTGGATCCAATCCAAAATAATTTTTTTCTAAACAAGAAACCATGGATTTTAAATCCATCACATACAACATTATACAACAAATGTGTAATATCATGCAGAAAGAAAGTATTATCTTTTTTTTCACTCTTCAACATTTGTTGACTTGTTGAATCTTCTGCTATTTGGAGAAGTTCCATGTGAGATTTCCATTCTTTGTGATTTCCTTCAAGTCACGATCACTTTCTTAGTGATTCTTCTTTAAACTATAGCACCCCAACTACCTCTCTTAGAGGTTTAACTCTTCTCTGATAGTGTAGACTATAACTCTTCTTAAGTATCAATAGTCTCTGAGACTTTGACCATGTCTTTGCTCATATGGATTCTCTCTGCAAGGTATCACATCCCCATTTACCATGACTAACTGGCGGGGACTTTATCTGCTACTTCTTGTGAAGACACATTAATACTCCCTCTTCAATTGGAGGGGTTTTCTATACTATACCAAGTTTGTCCCAGAAAGAGGCTTAGTAATAATGTTGGCAATGCCTCTCATTTGTGGATATGTACCATGTCTCAAATATAACTAACTAGAAACCTCAAAATCTTTATTGTTTTTCAATGTGCTCTATCTAGAGAAACACATGTGATCTTTCTCGATCACTATACTAGTCAAATTTCATATATCTTTGAAACTCTATTTCACTGACCAAGACATATCTGAGTCCACATACATTTGTACCAAGTAGGTACCACAACACATGCTTTGTTGTACATGTCTATGTATAGACTGCAAAGCATATAACATATCCTGGGACCTGTGAATAACCAAATACATCTCAACTGGCATGAGATCCTACAAATATGAAATAAGAATTATAAAATTTCATATTTATCTTCATATGCATGGCCATGGATTTGTAGTCCATCATCCTGAAACACTTCAGCCTCTTTTACTACTCATTTTCCTTAACTGAGGAAAATATTTGTCTGCTTATTGCCACACCACTAATCATAAGAATCATAACAAGATTCTTAAATATTGTTCTAAGGTTCCTTATGAATTATGATCATCATGCAAGTCTCCTTTTTTACAAGAGGTACATTAACCTGTTACATTGGTTCTTCAGGAGCAATCGATACTAGAAACTCCCTCTCACTATGTGAATGTGAGAATCATAATTTGGGTCCTCCATCATGGAGACTTCATGCTCATCTATGTCTTAAACTCTTCTTCACACATGAATGCAAATAAGATAATTTAATTATCTTCAAGAGTCTTTACATCTCTCATAATAGGATTAGGGCTTCTATTCAGACCTCTTCCTAATACATAGGAACCTCTCAATCTGCTACGTGAAGCTTCTTGCTTCATAGCATCCCATTCTCTTTCATGATTAGCCACTGGAATTTCTCTTCATTCAATACATGCCATTTTTCTTGTAGGTTAGGACATATAGTTTTTCCCTACAATCCAAATTCAATCAAGTGAATAACAACCTTGCATACTCCAGTCATTTCAATAAAATGACAAACAACACATATTGACATGCAAAACATTCTAACCAATGTTTCAGTATAACCATATCTCACGAATTTTAATCACATGAATACCTCAATGTATTTGCAATGGTTCATATAGTCATGTACACATTAAATTAATGTTTCAACATAACCACATTCATATTTCATGTAATATTTTGCGGTTATATATCTGTCTTATATTTAGATCTCGTGAAGATTTATGCAAACCCTCACTCTTATTAACATGAATTTTCCTATTTACCAATAAAATATAAAGATTGTAACATATGCTTTTAATCATGTTTATACCATAACATTGTTCCTAATCCCGAGAATATAGATTGTAATGAAACAAAATATGATTTTATAAAAGCAAATGATAATCAAATAATCATGCAGCCCAGCATTCATATCTCATGAATCAATCATGAGTGCTCTATATCCATATCTCATGAACAATCATGCATGCTCTATATCCATATTTTATAAAACAATCATGCATGTTCTATACTCATATCTTATGAACAATCATGCATGCTCTATATTTATATTTTATAAAACAATCATGCATGTTCTATATTCATATATTATAAACAATCATGCATGCTTTATATTCATATTTTATAAAACAATCATGCATGCTCTATATTCATATCTTATGGAACAATTATGCAGTTCTATGTTGATATCTTATGAAAAAATCATGTATGCTTTATATTTATGAAACAATCATGCAACTCTATGTTCATATCTTATCATGCATGCTTTATAGTCATATCTTATGAATTTTGTTTATTTGCAAAGAAATGAAAGACAATCAATATATATGCTCGCAATTCCTAAACTCAAGAATACGAATCTTTATATGACTGTATTGAAAACATTAAAAAACATATAGATCTAAATAGGATATAATAATAAAAAATCAGGTACTTATCTTTTATTGTTTTGAATTCTCCCTATTGATCTTTGCTTCCTTGCATAGATTATTGGAGTCCCTCAGTCTTTATCTCTTTGCAAATTTGAGTGCATGCAGGAAGTAGCAAATTTTATCATGAAGAAACTAGATCCCATGCAACCTGGAGTGAATGCTCATGTTCAAGGAAAACTTCTTCCAATGATCATCCTCTTCTTCAGATGAGATCTTAAATCTAGGAGGTTCTCATTATACACAAGATCCATTGAATAATGATAATATCCAAACCATAGATCCTAGGGTTATTCCATCAATTCATCCACTTTGGGAAAACGACCAAACATAAATTTTGAGAATTCCATCTTCAATTATCTTATCGTATCTCTCAAAAAGTTGTGAAGTTTTGAAATATTCCTGTGAGTAAGCTAAATCTGCCCATTTGGGAAATGGGTTTTCAACAATTTGTCCGATTCCTCACGAATTGATCATACTGTCTCCATGAAATTTGTCTCCTAAAAAGTGACAGAAATGGTGTATATTAACTTGCTCTTTAATTCCCCCTGCATTGGATAAAGAATCCTCACTCACTGAGGTCATGTAGACATCTAGATAATGATCCTCAAGAATGCTTAACACCCCTGTCTTTCATGTGTTGGAGTTGAGAGCACCTTCTAGTTGGTATTCTAATTGGATGAGGATCAGTTCCATGGATCCAAGCTTTTTTGTTCAATACTTCAAGATCTACGCAGGCTTTAGTTGCTTCCCCAAACAAAGCTCTTGCACACCCTTGCTCTGACACCATGTAAGTATTTGAGAAAAAATGGAGATTCTTGAAATTGGAAACTTTAAACCACAATAACAGTTCATATAAATCTCATCAATAATCCAAAGACATAAATCAAACCATAGAACACATGATATACTTTGGGAAAACCCTCCACTATTTCGAAGGATAAAAAACCCAGCAAACAATCTTAGAGTATGATTGATTATAGATAGAGAATGATTACAACACAATAGTAGATTGCTTTTTCCAAGAGCACAAGAGATTATAGATCAAATGGAACAATGCGTTGATCTTTCCAAGCGTATAGCGCTTTAATAACAAGTAAAATTAGGTCATACAAGGAAGGTAGCAAATATTTGCATGCTTTAGTAACTTGTTAACACTAAGAATACTGTCTCATCTTCAACCATGCACTCCCACTAATTAACTAAGTTTAAATTCCTTAAACTAAGTTGTTAACTGAATGAACTAAACTAGACAGAATGGAATTGCATGTAACTAAACAGAACTGATTGTAACTGAACATAACTGAATATAACTAAACAAAACTAAATGTAACTAAACATAACTGAATGTAATTGAATAGAATTGAAAGTAACTGAACATAATTGAATAGAACTGAATGTAACTAGTGCTTCTCCATCAAAGTCATCTTCAACAACCACTTGCATAAATTAAGGATTTGATTCCTTAATTAATTGAACTTGTTTTATCATAACTAAGAATCAATTTATGTCTTATCAATTTGATTTCAATTGGTGGCATACATGGACAATTCAAATTCTCTCTCTATCTCTGTGCTCATATTAATTTTCTCTTATGGTCCATGTATGTTTTCATTAATTTTATATCATATCATACTCATAAGAATTGTTCCAAACCTATGATCATATGTATTATCCCAGGTCATATAGTCAGATGCCAAAGTAAATCACTCTAGGGGTAGCTAATCCCTAAAGGAGACTTGTAGCACTTGTTGACCATGACTAGCCATACATCACATAGTTAATCCTTGAGACTTAATATACCATTAGTCATGTGAACTTAATACACCATAATTTATGGACTTGATACAACAAAAGTCTCAGACCTTAACATAAGGTCATGATTTTAACATTAAGATCCTAGTACAAGCATCTCTCCCGAATAGGACTTGATCAAGATTCTAGCTTGATACAACACAAGCTCTTTAACTTAACAAAATAAATTAGTGAACTTAATACAACATAAGTTCCGGACTTGACACACAAGTCTCATGGAGAGGATCTAAACTTAATACAACATAAGTTCCAGACTTGACACAACAAGTTTCATGGAGGATGACTCACAAAGTCATACATCTAACAAAAGATACGAGGTGGAGGAGGGGACCAAAAATCCAGAGAGGTTGTATTAATTGCTTTCGACTTGTGAATACCAATGTATTTTGGAAGAGAAGAAACACCCAAACCATGAAGCATTTGCATTTCTCTTGCATTGGAGGTGAGGTCATTGTCTCCCCACGAGTTGATACGAAGGGTTTTGAGTATGTGCATCTTTAGGATGTGCCAACATATTCTTCCTTCCTGGATTTGTTTTCAAAAATTCTGTTTTTCTTTCTATCCAAATTTCCCAAACGACAAAGCATGGGAAGTGCTCCCATATTCTGTTGAGGAGTGGGCTTCTAAAGGGATCAGGGGACTAATTGGATACTAATAGATATGGACGCCCCTTTACTTTAGAATATTTTTGGAAAATGTCTTCCCCTCTTTTCCATATGAGTTCAGCAAATTCATATTCATTAAGGAGATGATTGATAGATTCTCCTTCTTTCTTACACATGCAACACCAGGCTCTCCCTGGATAGCATCTTTTTACTCTATTTTTCCAGGTTAGAACACGTATGCACAACAAGAGCCAGAGAAAAGAGGATATTTTTTTCCATAGGTTGGCCTTCCACACTTTCCTCCATTTTCTTTCTTGGGGTGCATTTAGAATATTGGAAAGGAGCAAGGATGCTTCTTTTAGAATGAAGGAAATGTATTGAGAGAATCCCCATATGATTTTGTCAAGACCATTGTCAACATGAATTTGGCAGGTTTGGAGGATATCCCAAAAGGCTTGGATGTATTCCTCGAGAATGAGTGCTTGCAACTATGAGAAGTCTTTCCATCTTATGAAGTGTCCTTCGATTTCCTCGTCTATCCACATATCCTGAACTTTTGTTTTCTATTGAGACAAGATCCTCTCCCTTAAGATAGGGATTCTGGATTCTTCCATGAGAGGGATTTACCGATTCCAAGAGTGAAGAAAAAAATATGTTGATTCTCCATTTCGGATTTCCCAAAATCTGAATCGTGGAATAAGAGAGCGATTTTCTTGGAATATTGAGAAATGTGAGAGGCTTTCACATTTTCAGAGAATCAAATAAGATTATGTTTGTCCCAATTGGGAGCATATTTCACATGTCATAATAGATCCCATGGCTCTGAGGAAAGAGAGATCCATCTCCACCATATTTTAGCGCTAAAAATTTGGTTGATAATGTTAGGATCTCTGAGACCTAGGATGCCCACATGTTTTGGAGAGCAGACTGAATTCTAATCCACAAGAGACCATTTTTTGTGATTGCCTAATCCTCCCCATAAGAAGGTGCATTGAAGAGAACATATTTTTTTAAGAACAACTTTAGGAGAAGAAAGAACCGAGAAGAAATACATGGAACACTAGTGGAAAATGAGAGATTAGTGACTAGGAGACCAAAAATTTTGGTCACCACAATTGTTTTCAAGAGATAAATGACCAAAATTGATAAATTTAAGTGGGCTAACTAAAAAAGACCAAGATAAGTGACCACTTTTGGTCACGTGATAAAACTAAACTAAAAGATACCAAGATAAATGACCAAATTTGGTCATGAGATATCTAGACAAAAAATGACCACATAACAATTGGTCATTTATTTGGTCATTTTTAATTGTGGATGAGTTCGGAAATGTAAAATTACAATTTTTCCAATGAATTTGTATATTTTACTAAATTCTAAGACTGCAGATATATTAAGAGACCCCCTAGAACTTAGGAAATTGTAGACCACCTCCTCTGTCACAACTCCATTGTTGACACCAAATTAGCTATGACAATGTCCTAGCGGTGAGCTATGGCTTATATATTTGAAAATAACTATACAAATATACCTATATACATTTGTTTTTAAATATTTTTTATATAAATAATATTAATTATTAAACTATTTGCATTATAAATGAAAAAAAAATGTTACCAAATATTTTTTTACTATATACCAAGAAAACAATATCTTATAATAATA
>LPNX010268370.1:183933-285932 GCA_001517045.1 Pseudotsuga menziesii | reverse complement strand
TTATCTCCTTTTAAAGGAGTGCTTAATACTTATTATAGGCCAGCTGATGAAATTATGTCTTCTTCAGGCAAAAGAGTTGGAAGTAAATACACAGTATTATCGTTGAATTACTGGCAAAAGGAATCGGCAAAACACAAGAAGAGATTGCAAAGGATATTCAAAGATCAAGATACTTTTTCCCACAGGAAGCAATTGATTATGGTATTGCTGATAAGATCCTCCCAAAACAGGGTTTGTTCATGGAGAAAAGGGTAAGCATAACCATTTTTAATTCATTTATACTAAATGTCTTTCCTTAAAATTTAACTTAGGTTTGCAGGATTGTTGCTGAACATATTCTAAACTTCCTTCTCATTATGTTCTTTTCTTTGATTCTACATTGATAAATCTTTTCATTTTGTTTAATGACTTGCAGAACTATGATGAGATGCTTGCTCAATCAAAAGCTGCACGAATGAAATCTGGCAAGGCTGGTCCACTGGCTGCTCCAGGAGGCAGGCCCTAGGTATAGATCATTGATGAGTTACCTTTTCCAGTTAGCATGATTTGTTCAAAGATTGCTACAGCTATCATTGTTGGAAGAATTTGTATAACCTGAAAGATGTATCTTAATACGACCCTTATCAATCTATGTTATTTTCTAGCATGCATACAGTGCTTTGTATATTGTCAAAATTGCAATGACCTTCTGGATAGGTTGTAAACAAACAT
Organism: Pseudotsuga menziesii; assembly: GCA_001517045.1. NCBI lineage: Eukaryota > Viridiplantae > Streptophyta > Pinopsida > Pinales > Pinaceae > Pseudotsuga > Pseudotsuga menziesii. Next base: position 285,221 of record LPNX010268370.1, on the reverse strand, counting down.
TCAAGGCAATAGGATTAAATGCCTAATGAAAGCAAGCACTCTAGAAAATGTAAATCATGTATTTCATTGATCTTCTCTGCGTCTATGATCTATTGTTTATATTGTCAGATTTTGCTTAATTACACATCTTGTTTGTGTGTTTTGGATTTTACTGCATAAAATATTTTAAGCCCTACATTTTATGTGAACTCTTCACCCATCATCAGGGAAACCAATTGTAAGATAGAAAGCAGTGTTGAGTGGGCTTGTATAAGGTAGGAGGGAAAGTCAGGCTATATACAAGGTAGAAGGGAAAGAAGAGGAGGATATTGTCCTCCTCTCCTTTCCCTTCTACCTTATATATATTATATAGCCCGTGACTTTCTATCCTACCTTACACATAGCATATGACTTTCCCTCCTACCTTATATTAATAAATAGGTGCACTCCTCATTTGCAACATTGCTTTCCAACTGATTGGTTTCCCTGATTATGAGTGAAGAGTTCATCTGAAACGTTGGGTTTAAAATCTCTTATGCAGTAAAATCCAATAATCACATAAGCAATATGTACACCTGCAGATATCTGCATTCTAATATAATTGTAGCCTATTGCAAGCCATTTTCCCTTTTTGCCATGAATCTTTTAGTTTGGAAACAATGTTTGTTGCTTGTTTATTCAGCAATCCTAACTCTTGAATAGAAAATCAATTTATTTGATGCAAAAAACTGTTTTTCACTGAACTTGATACACTTGAAAACTTATGTACATTCATGGGTTTGGGTTTCCTTTTCAATTATTAATGCTATTGGTGTAGAAAAGATAAAACTTAGCATTGTCTCGGGTATTTAGATCCACCCGACTGTCATGAATGAAACAAGGTTGTAAGATTTAATTTTGTTTGATCCACTCATACACATTGGGCTTAATCAAACTTTGGTTTTGGATACGATTAACCATATCACAAGATAAAACTCCTTTTCTTTCCAAGAAAAGCCTCATAGGATTCTCCCCCTCTTCCCTAGAATATCTTGATGGAGGGCAGCTCAACAACTAGCTGCAATGGTGATTGGTAACCCAATCAGACTCAACAGGACTTGGACCTCAGCCAGACTAGAACTAGAGACCTTACAGTGAACTCCACCTTGAAACAGCCTGTTTGAACTTATTGAGATAACCCATTGGGCTTCACAAGGTGAACCCTTTCCATATGGTCAAACCATATTGGTTGTCAGGTTCATTTACAAACTGAAAATGAAGCTGGTGAAGACGATTATGACTCTAATCCAACCACAAAAGTTTTAATTCCAAGTCTACAAGATAATTTTTGTACACTAGATTGGGTTATGTATCATAGTGCTTTTGAAAATATGTTGTTGGAGATATTTTTATGTAGTTTGGTTGGTTGCTTTGTTAGAGTCACACCTCCAGAATTTGCCTTGAATCTATGTTGAAGAAAATTTGTCAGTTTGAAGACTAAATTTGAAATTGCTCATAATGTTACTGGTGTTCAGTTATTTGGCTCATATTTTTTAGCTGACTTTGCTTCTCCATCTTTTTGTTTATGTCTTCTAACCAACTTGCTTGTTTGTCACAACCCTCGATTTTTTTTCTTTTCCCCGTAGACAATAAAGAATTTGTTTGAGTAAAACTTAGCTAGGAACTTGGTGACAAGGTAGACATCTGAACTAGAAATACAATCTTCAACTAAAAGGTGGCCTATTTTGACATCATGAATTTATGCTTTAAATGCTCACAAGTTCATTGGATAAATGGATTCCAACTCGACTCGTCCATTCCTCTTGTTAAATTCATATTGTTTTTAATCTAAAAAGATTAACAGTATGCATTGAAGATTCCAAATCAATTTTGTTTCTGAATTGTACAATCTCCTAGATACCAAAATGGTGCTTGGATAAAAAATCTGTGATGGAAAGAAGCAGTTATAAATGGTGTAAGTTTCATTTTTGAACCCTTCTTGGGGAAAACACACTACTGTTTGAGATTGGTACAAATAAACCTTCTCTTATTTGTTTTGACATCATGTGATACATTTTAATACCTAATAAAGTGATTTGCCTAAGGGCGCCTATCAAGTGTCGCCCTTTCTTGTGTTTAGTTTTTTTTCCCTTAGGTAGAAATATAAAGGGGTATAAAAAATGTAAATGAAAAAATGGATACATGCAATATATAGGGAAAATAGGGGTTTTTAAAATCGGCAAGGCATATTGGGAGGGGGTTAAAAAAAATGATTTTGGGAGGTATTTTCCAATATTTTTTGAAAATAGGGGTATTGTTTCATATGCCACGAATGAACGTGCTATGGCATGGTTTCACTAAGTGAAGACCCCGTGATCACTACCCACTAGTGGTGGCCCCACTCCAACCATCGTTTTTTTCTACCATGCCACCATTCACGCAAAGGGGCATTGTCACTTATACTTCCATTTCGGGTGTTCCTACCATCCTAGTGACGACTCCTATTGTCAGAAGTTAGCCTTAACAACCCCCATTTACCCACAAGAACTACATTCCCGCTAGCACTGACACCATTGCTAGCTCTTCTCGATCTAGTCTCGGTTCTGGTATACCATTCATGGCTAATCTCAACCTGCCTGATTTGGAACGGTTGACAAATGACCCCATTCGTCATAACCCATTATGGCCTCCCATGCCTACCAAACTCCCTTCAGACATCCCTAAGTTTGAGGGAAAGGTGAGAGAAGATCCCCAAAACCATATTATGTCATTCCACTTATGGTGTTCCCCTAACAACATAGTGGATGACTTTTTCCAATTGCAGCTTTTCCAACGCACACTCACATATGTTCCGACCAAATGGTATATTGAACTACCTCATTTCACTTACTCGAACTTTTCCTCGTTAGCCTCAATGTTTCTCCAGTAATTCCAGTTACCCGTTCATTATGATGAGGGTGTGGAAATTATGTTATCATGCATACAAAACACCGCTACCCATATCATGAATCATATCCATGAGTGGAATCATCGTCGTACCTTGTGTAAGATCCTGTTAGATGATAGAATTTTCTTGGATTGGTTTCTCGAAACCTTACTCCCCCCATCGCCAAGGATGTTGTATCTAAGTGCCCATAGACTGAGGAGGAAGTCATCCTCAAGGCACAACAGTTCGATCTCATCTATTCCCATTCAGGTAATCTATATACCATCATACCTGATGCTCCCCGTTTCGGCTCCTGATGTCAAGATATGTCGGGGGAATCCCATGGTTTGATGGAGCCATTATCTCTATTACTTAGCATTCTCACCTATATACAGCCTCTCCTTCGATTCCATCTCATTCTGGTAACACACCTATTGTTTCCCAACCTGGTTATGCCCCTTATTTCTCACACGTAATGGCTCAGCCCAGAGACACACTTTCATATGTGACTCCTGCACCAGTTCCTCACGTTCATCGAACAAATTGCTTGGCACATGTGTGTAATGGTCAGACTGTAGGATTTTCATCCCCTCCATCTGCTCCTGCCTATATGCAACTGACACAATTTCTCTGGCATTGACTCCTCAAGGACAGATCTACTCTCAAAAGAACCTCCCTAATCAACCCGACCCCAATAACCAACAAGGGAAAAGAAGATGACGGATAGGTAATGGGAAGGAGTAGCCTCCAGGATTTGGGACTCTCTATAAAGAACCACATATGCATAGAATGATTTGTATAATCCCATAAGGCACCCATGGGACAATACACATAGTTATATGAGAATCTTGAGGATCACCTAGAATAATGGAGATCTCGACCTTTTCTACAAGGTTGAAGATGGAATCCTATAGTGGACAAGAAGTTTATATATGGGTGCAAGAGAAACTTGCAATGAAGTTCAAGATGGAGGATATTGATATCCAGCGACCTTGAGAGAGGACATAGATGGATACACAAAATATTAGCAGCAGAGGAGGCTACTTGTCACTCTAGTGTAGAATGTCTCGATGTAGAGAGTACAAGAAGCAGAGGGAGGATGGTGCTCCACTTTGGAGGGAGTGACTATGGGAATATAATAAACCCACTTCATAACTTAGGATAAAATATTTAATTAATTTTGATTAATTTCCTACCCACTAGCCTGGATAGTTTGCATCCACTTGCACTACATAGTCAACACTTGCCATATATACCTCAGGAATGCTTTAATCCTGATTATGGGTTGATCCTGCCTACTTTATTGACTTCCAAAATTAGTAATTGTGATTTCCTATAGATTATTCCTTATTTTTCGTTTATCCAGCTTTTCTGTCGATAAGGTAAATCCAACCAACTAGGAAACTGCTATATTTTGTTGCCAACCTATCATCCAAGATTTTATTTCCATTTCGAGGATTAGCATGTTTTTCCATCACTCTTAACAAATCAATCATGCTTTTTCTAATTTGTGAGGTCCTTGAAAGTTTTTGGAAGTGCTTTAGCCACCTATGGGGGTTTATCATATTTAGTAAGTCTATCTTTCTGATCTTGATGAGTTGTATCCAATACAACTCTATTACCTATGAGGAATGTACTATTTATGTACATTATTATTCATCATTATTCAATGGAAGGATACACTCCAATATTAATCTCTTCATTCATGTGATTCGGTCTCTTTTCTTCTCTCTATGTTTCCTGTGTATGCTTGTGAGAATTATCTTAGTAGCAAGATATATTTCCAGTGTTGTTTCTTGTTACCAGAAATACTCACCTTATGCGGACATAAATTGTTTCCCTAGCCTAAAACAATTGAAGCTAGAAAGGAGTCATGACAACTAAAAGAAATTCCCCTAAGATCAAATAGATGCTTGGAATGGATTCTTTTACCTGTCATACATTGTAATATGCCTGCCATTGGAGTGCTTGATCTCCACATATTCACCTATAAGATATACACAACAAAGCACATACAAGATCAAAGTACCAAGTACAACATATGATCCTATGTTGATGACTAAGGAGTTCAATAATGAAATAAGTGATTCAAACACAATATCATTCATAGGAAAGGAACTTTTATTGCATAAATGAAATAAGAGAGAGAAATTACAACCAAAGCCTTAGTGTTGAGAAGTATCTTCTCAAGTAAACCTTTCCTTCAAAGCTTTAAACTTGTATACCAAATGCTCACTCTCCTTGGCTATATTTGGCTAGAGTTTTGATGATGTAGCATAATCTTCCTCCCTTTACCCATGGTGGGTGAGCCAATACTTATATCCATGGGAGGATAGAGAAGGTTGAGAATCTCATGGGTGAGGTGGAGGGGAGATCCTACAAGGATGGATCTTGAGCCCAGGTGGTCCATAAGTGTGGGGATGAGGCTGCCACAAAGCCAAGCTTCGAGAAGCCTCTCAAAGCTTCTTTTTTTACCATTAAAACTCGAGCACCGCTCTCTGTCAATTGAGACAGAGCATTACCCAAAGTGCAACGCTCATTGTATGAAGGCATGTGGCGATGAAACCGCTGGTTGTTTAAGGAAAAAAGGTGTTACGCATGAGGGCAACTCACATTGACCACTGTAAGTTTTAAACCTATGCAGAGAAGCAAAGCATATAGATTCTTTTAAGAAAAATAGATATCACAACACATCATTCACACATAAACACAGATATTTACCCTGGAAACCCTTAACCAGGAAAACCAGAAAACCTTGGAGCCACACCTCCTATTTTCTTTTCATTACATTATGAAATCCTCACAATACAAAATATAGGTATTCCGCAACATCCAAATACCCTAATATATTAACCCAAATTAGAAAAAGCCTCCAAAATCCCTTAACTTGGATTAAGTTACATATTTTTAGACAAATTCTAAAAATTGCCACAAACAGCTATAAATAGCCATAAAATCTATAAATAGCCAAAAAAAATTGCTCGCTACGCTCGCATCAAGTTATCTCCCAAAATAAATTTATTTTGATAGTATGAAGAATTCGAGTCATGTTATGAAAGATTTAAAGATTACTAACAAATTGAAGGTGTCTGGTTTTGCTATGGTTGAAAAAATTGGAAGTTTTAGCTTTCGTTGGCTTTTGCAAGGTTCTTAACATCTCATTAGACACCAAAAGGCTTTGTTTCGGTGTATTTTGCAGGGTTCTTAACATCTCATTAGCCACCGAAAGGATTTGTTTCGATAGCTAACAGTTTAACATAGGATAAAGGTTAACCATCGAAAGCGGGCTCGGTCGAGTAAATGGTAAAATCATTTTCGTGGCTTAGGTGAGACTTCAGACATCTCATTAGCCACTGAAAAGTGTCGCTTTTGGCAGCTTAGTGAACAGTTCAAGAAGGGTGTTAACCACTGAAAGCAGGCAAAAAGGCATTGGGGTAAAAGCGGTTTCAGTGGCTTAGGAGAAATCTCTAATGTTTCATTAGCCACCGAAAGGACGGGCTTTCGGTGGTTAAAGGGGATATTTGGAGCGACCACTATCCATCGAAAGCTGATTTTAACCGCGACATTGGGAAAATGGTTTCGGTGGCTTGGGAGAAAGGGTTACCATTTCATTAGCCACCGAAAGCCTTGTTTTCAGTGGCTAGCAGACAAATTCCAGAAGGCCCTTAACCGCCAAAAAGGTAAAAGAAAGAAACGGTTAGAAAACCTATCAAATCAAAGCCCGTCAGCAAAATAACGATCATCAAAGGGCGTGATAAACCACTGAAAGGAGAGGAGGATGCATAAAGGCATGAGGAAATGAGTGAGGAGGACATTATTAAATTGATAAAGGACTGATGTGAGTTGAAACCCTCCTTCTCCCTCCATCTATCCAAATAAACTGTAGACAATCCCAAATGGATATCCACGTTGGTTTTGACATAATTGTTGGGCAAGGGGTCTCGAAAAGATCAAATAGATCCATCACCCTATGACCTAAGCATCAATCATGCAGCTACAAGCCCTCATAATCAGTTCCCATTCTTCAATACACTCCACCCTCGACTTTAGCATTTCTCACCACCAGAAAACCATCTCTGAGAGGCAGCCTACCAAAGACACTATTCCACAGAGCTTGAGTTTGATTGTTGCAAGTACCTAGGAGTGGCATTTAGCAAAATGAAGAAGGGACGGCCTGCTCTCAAGCAATATTTGGGAGATATCAGCTACCTATAGGCACATCCAAAGGTATGTAAATTTTTCAAGGAGGCTGGCTGCTATAGGTTTTGTGAAAAGATTCAAGGTTCACACCAACAGGTGGCTGAGGCATTTTCTCTCTCCTTCGATGGCTCCAAGGCTGTCATAGGAAAAGAAGAATTCCTGATATATGAAACCATAATCAGCCAAGTGACTAAACAATAGATGATCTTACAAGGATATATGTTATATTTTCTTTATTTATGAATTACAGTTAAACAATTCAAGGTTTAGAAGCAACATAGCATATTTTTCTGAAAATGATTGTTTTAGTCATTTTATTCAACAACCTGTTTCTAGAAAACAAAGAAGAATTTTCAAAAACTGAAAGATATTTTTCATCATAACATTGTTATCTACAATACCCTCTCTCAATTTTTACCCAGGTGCTACATATTGGGAGTAGCAAAGTCATCTTCAGAGGGAAAATGTTCAGATGTCAAAATGACTGTTCTAGTCATCAAATTAAAATATTTTTTTACATCAAATGAAGATGAATTTTGAGAACGTGAGAGAGGCTTTTCTTCAAAACATATCTATACACAATAACCTCTTTCATTTTTCACACAGGTACTATGGTTTAGAAGCAACAAAGTCAATTGTACAGGCCATTTTTCATGTTTTCCAAAGGACTATTTCAGCCATCAAATTCAAAGAATTGTTTTGGCCAAATGGAATTTAATTTGACAAAAATGAGAGAGGTTTTTATTCATAACAGGCCTATAATCAAAAACCTCCTTCATTTTTTACATGGTAATCACAGGTTGGGATAATTTAAAATATCTTCACAAGTCAGTTTTCCAGAAATCTACAATTTTATTATTTGAGTCATCCGCTTCAAAGGAATATTTCAAGGAAATTGAGATGATTTTGGAGAAATTAAGACATGGGTTTTGTTGGGAACATGTCCAATTATAAACACCTCTCCCATATTTCACACAGTTGTCACCATTAGAGATATGCATGAGAAACATTGTTGTAACTGTTTCTATTTTTAGAGTTCAGTTAGGTTTTGAATTCAAAGTTAGGTAGAGGTTATTCTTATATAAATTAAAATGTAATTGATAGTTTTAATAGAGGATTTTCAAGATCGGAGAGACTCTACATTGTAATGGCTTCACGTTTGCAGTAAATGAATGAAATTTGCAGAGGAGGAATGTAAAATCTTTTTCATGTCAGAGATTCTTGTGCCATCTTTTTCTTCAGTAAGTAATTTCTTTATGTGACTATTTATCTTGTTTCCCACTCCATTTTGTATTTTATTTCATGCTTGAGCATTAGTTTTTATGGGCTAGAATTCATTCTGCATGCTCTAGGTCCATTGTTCAAGCATTTTCAAAATATTTTCTTCTAAAGTCTTGCAGAATTCACCCTAGTTAGGTGCTCTGTTTGATGGAATGTCTCCCTTTGTCTACTAATCAACCTGCTAATACCTCAAGACTGAGGAAATGGTGCCTACCTTGCCTCTGATCATAAACCTTCAAAACCCTACCTCTTGCAACCTATTTCAGATCTAATTGTTGACTCCATTGCCCAATGGTCTCCTCCATGACTTTCCTACCAAGTCTTTAAAACAAACTTGTCATATATGTCCCATCATAAATATGACCTTCTGATTGTCTTTGATTGAATATCTTGAGTATAAAAACTTTGTAAATAGTGAGAGATCCCTCTCTGACTGTATTAGGTCAGAAATACATTCTAAAGTGGTTTTTGTTGTTGCCTTGGGATTTACCTTTCACAACCTGGGTACATTCTGAGTGCTAACAAATTGGCACTGTTGCCGGGGAACGAAGGTTCAAAACTTACCTGGGTATGAACGACATAGTTTCAGATTTGATTGTTGATGGTGAACAACAGTCAGATATCAGCAAGGTTGTGCACCTTTCACCTGGTGACTCCATCTTAGAAGAATCCAGTTTTCAGAATTCCTATGGCGACTCCACTGTCAAAAGATTGTAAAGTTTGAAGAGTTGATTCAATATATTAATTTGTCGAGATGAGTTCTTTGTCTACAAGGTATGCTCCTATGAATCATGCTCACATTCCTGGTTTTCCAAATCGAATACCTAAAGTGGATTAGCAAATAGGTCTTCCAAAGTTTAAAGATCAAAAGAATGATGATGCTGCCCTTCATTTGGTTAGATTTCATATGCATATACATAAGCTGGGAGTTAAATTGCATGAGGATTCTTTAATGAAAATGTTCATGGCTACTTTAGAAGGAGATGCAAGGTCATGGTATGAAGGGTTCACATCAGAAAGTTTATTTTCCCTTACTGATTTTCATACAGTATTTCATGAACATTACAAAAACCAATACCCCTCCTTGTTGCTGGTTCAATATTGTTGTATGCATGCTAAAGGTTTCATTGAAGATTTGGAAAAATTGTATAGTGATGATGAGTTAATGGATGAAGAGCTTTTAGAAACTTTATATGAGAACCCATGTCAGAAAAAAGAAATACAAATTAGTTGTCTTCACATTCAAGAAAAATCTCGGCAGTTAATAATTTCTTCCTCTACTGAAAAAGACATGAGCCAAAACTCTGATTCAAGCAGCTACATTTCTTTTCCTGAAGTAGATGATAATTTGCAGCAGTCTTGTCAATATTTGTGTGACCAAGAAGGAAGTTGGGATGTTCAATCAAACCCTTCTTCATATTATTCAACTTCTGAAGTTTTGTTTCAAGATGAGGCTGCTTATTCCCAATCAGAAAATTCCTTTTTGCAGCAGCAATTTCCTCTAAGTTCCAATGCTTCTGTGGGTGATTACATAAAGAATTCTAATTCTGCAAATTTTCAGTCTTACAGTCCCTCCACATATTTATTTTCTGAAAATGCAATTAAAGATAAATCAGACGTTGGATTAGAATTGGGAAAAAGATATGAGCATGGAGATTATCATCCTAGTGATGTGAAAGAAGAGGGTTATACTCTTGATGTTTTTTCTGATGATTGCGGTCAGCTTGTTAAAAATTATGTTAGTGATGGTTTTAAAGAAAATTTTAGTTTACTTATATATAATGAAAAGGAAGAGAAATCATGCCATCAATCTCAGTATGTGAAAGAACCAACAATGTGCAATAAACAAAGGGATCACAAAGAAGGAGATGAGGACTCTCAATGGGATGTTTCTTTAAATCTTTCCAATTCATAAACGTTTTGTCAAGAAGACATCTTTCTGCATAATATTGTTGAAGAACAAAATGATATTCCTCTTGAAGTGCTTGAGAAGAATGGAGTTGTAAATGTAGAAATATTAAATGAAGTTGTTGATATATCATTGAAAAACAATCATGAGAATTCCTTTCAAAGCTCTTCTAAAGATCGGTTTGACAGTATGCAAGAGGAGTTACTTTTTGGACAGCCTTGTCATGACAAACATGTGATTGAGTATTTTGAAATTTGTCATGTTTTTTATGATCCAATAGCAGAGTACATGGATAAATTTTTCAGATGGAGTAGTTGGTTATATGTTTGCAGCAAAGGACAAATTTTTCATCATAACCTATTGCTATTTTGTTCTTATGTTCTAATTTCGATCAAGCGTGAGGAAGAAATGGAATTATTGGAGAAATTACTTGATTGGCTTCATTGGAAGTCAGATTTTGCTTGATTGGGAATTTGTTCTTAGTTAAGTAGGATAGGTAGGCATGAATAAGCTCGACATGGCGAGCATTTTTTTCAGCAATTTTTAGTTTGGTTTCAGTTTCAAGTGCAATCCAGTTACAGGTTACAGGTTGACAGAGTGGGATTTGTTTGCAAAATGGTTTCAGTTGATGGTTTAGTTCAAAACAGGTTGAGGATTTCAGAGAAAAATTAAGAGAATCCCAATTGATTTGGCACCTGGTCTACGGGGTTCTTTGCTACCTCACAAGGAGGATAGCATCCTTAGTTGGAACCAGTTGTTAGCACTAAATTTATTTTTGTCGGAATTGGTCTTATTGCCTTCAAAATTGTAAGTTTTCATGGGTGATTGAGCTGGTTTCCAAAGTTTTCTCATTAAGATATTTCCAAGTTGGCAAAGAAGAGAAGTTAAAGGAATTTTAGGTAAAAAGAGAAATAAATTTTTCACAAGGGCAAAAAGTTTTATTAACTTTTGAATGAAATTTATAAAATGGGTTTTATATACTTATTATTTTATTTATATTCAAACTTATATAGTTTTTGATATTTTTTCCAAAGTCAAAAAGCGGCCTCTTATTAATCCAATGGCTAATGTAAAAAGTGAAAACTCATCAATGGGTATTAGTCTTTCCGAAGAGTAAAGTTGTGAGGTGGTTAAATTGGAAAGGTGGTAGCGGAATTTAAACCACTTTCCACGTGGTAACTTTTGGTGAATTCCGTGGAGAAAAATGGTTTAAGAAAAAAAACTCAGTGAAGGCTCAGAAATAGAACATTATGTAAAGTTGGCTTGGTTTTTAAAAAATTATTTCATTTGTGTGCTGCGCGCGAAAGGAAGGAGACAGTCTGCCATATTTCCAACGTCAACTTTTACATGTTTACAGTCACAAGGAAAATAGTGAAGATAAAGAATCTGATCAAGGAGATGGAAATTGATTTTAATAGAGCAAGAAAAGGGAAGCCACCACTCAACAATGCAGAAGGGAAGCCCAAAAAGAACATCAGCCCAGAAGTGTTGCAGAAATATATACAGTGAGAGCCTTCGTGAAGGTATTGGTATGTGTTTAAAGTCTTACAAATAGAATTTACAGTGGAGAGTGTGCCAAAGCTTGGGATTATTCAAGTGTTTGGAGACACTATTAACAAATATGGCTACCTTGATCAATCAATTCATGGGATTGCTCTTACAGTAGATGATCTTACAAGGATAGATGCTATATGTTCTTTATTTATGAATTACAGTTAAACAATTCAAGGTTTAGAAGCAACATATCATATTTTTTCTGAAAATGACTGTTTTAGTCATTTTATTCAACGACCTGTTTCCGACCTGTTTTATGGTTTTCTTATAGGTCACCTGACTTGATCCATTTAGAAAACCTTAAAAACATTTAAGTTACCAGGCATCCTTGAGCTGCAACCTAGAGGAGTTTCCTAGAGTGATAACACATCGGAAACGGCCTAACGGCCATTTCCATCAAAGGTTCCTTTGGAATCGTCGAGCCATAGCGCTTACATGTGCTCCTCCCTTCCATACGCACATGCAAAGAATATAACATATACCCAACATTCTCCCACTTTTTGTCTCCTTTGCATAGCAATGAGTCATGTACTCATAAAGTCACAGGTTCAAGGCATTAATGCCCATAGATTTTCTACACCAAGAGAATTTCTATGTACTAACAGACTTTGTCAACAAGCCTGCAACATTTTTTACGGTGTCAACCTTCTCTAGCAGCACCTTCTTGTCTTCAACCATATCTCTCACAAAGTGATATTGCACATCAATATGCTTTGTCTTAACATGATAAGTAGGGTTCTTTTCCAGGAATATTGCACTTTAGCTATCACAATCTATCCTTACACCTTTATGTACAAACCCAATACCTGAACATAATCTTTGTAGCCACACAGCTTCTTTGTTTGCATGAGTGGTTGCCATGTGTTCAACTTCTATAGTTGAGAGTGAAACTATAGCTTGTCTCTTGCTCATCCAACTGATAGCTCCTCCAAATAGGTTAAACACATACCCACTTGTAGATCGTCTATGATCAAGGTCTCCAGCCCAGTCTGCATCAACAAATCCATGTACATTTATTACTCTGTCTAGTCCAGGTCTTCCTTGGTAGCATATTGCATAATCTATGGTGCCACGCAAATATCTGAAGACCCTCTTTACAATTGTCCAATGCTCCTTTCCTGGTTTTGACATATATCTTCTCAAAACTCCCATTGCATGAGCAATGTCTGGTCTTGTACAGACCATTGCATACATCAAACTACCAACTACACTGGCATATGGAACTCGTGACATGTCTTTTTCTTCTTCCTGTGTCTTGGGACATTGATCTACAGATAACTTTACACCTACAGGAATAGGAACCTTGACCAGCTTACTTTCCTGCATGTTAAATCTCTGTAGTACCATCTCAACATATTTTCTTTGATTTAAACTTATCATTTTGTTTGCACGATATCTTCTTATCTCCATTCCCAGAATGAAGTTTTCTGCACCGATATCTTTCATATCAAACTTGGAGGATAGTTGAGACTTCACCTCCTTTATAACATCTTTGTTGTTTCCAATCAACAACATGTCATCAACATACAGAACTATGTTAATGAAGTGATCACCAACCTGTTTGAAATATACACAGTGATCAGCTTTGCTTCTCACAAACCCCAATCCAAGTATGTATGTGTCAAAATTTTGGTACCACATCCTTGGATATTGCTTTAGACCATAAAGGGACTTCTTTAGTTGACATACCAACTCATTCTTTCCCTTTAATATGAAACCTTCTAGTTGTTTCATGTATATTTCTTCTTCCATATCCCGATGTAAGAATGTTGTCTTCACATCCATCTGCTCTAATTCAAGATCAAAAGCAGCAACAATAGAAAGGAGAAATCTAATAGAAGTTAATTTTGCAACTAGAGAAAATATTTCACCAAAATCAATCCCCTCTACCAGAGAATATGTTGGTTGTGGGGCCTAATCTTCCAGATCTAGAGATATTATTCAGTTGTGATTGTAACCCAGGAATACTGTACACGCATTCCCCTTGCCTTGGGGTTTGGGGCAGTGCCTTGAGACACGGGGATTCGAGGCAGTGCCTTGAGACATGGGGGTTCGGGGGCAGCGCCCCCGAGAGACGAGGGTTTGGGGGCGGAGCCCCCGAGAAATTTTTTTTTGGGGATGTGTGTTGGCCAACAATATTGCGGACCCATGGTATTGGGTTAACCCTAGAATTTTCCCATTGTATTTCCCCTATAAAAGAAAGCATTGTAAAATGACTAAGTATGGTATTGTACTGTATTGGAAGAGAGAATGTGAGAGCGTGAAGAGGAAGTGCAGCAGTTTTGCTGCAGGGTGTATCCCTTCATCTTTTTGGACTGTAATAAAAGGACTGGAAATTTCTTTATGGACGTAGCCCATCGTTTGGGTGAACCACATTATATCTGTCTCTCTCTGTAATGTTTTAATGTGTTTTGCATCTTTTTTATTGATTTAACTGTATATATGTTATTGCACTGTGGTCCTGTTTTCTAACAATTGGTATCAGAGCCAAAAGGTCTATTTGGTTGGTGAACTCGCAGGAAAGAAGGGTTCCTGGTTTGAGTGGGAGCAATGGCGGAAGAAGGAAAGTTTAGGGTCGAGAAATTTAATGGCCAAAACTATCAGTTATGGAAGATGCAAATGGAGGACTATCTGTACCAGAAGGATCTGTACCTGTCGTTGGGTGGAAAAGAAAAACAACCGGCGCTATGAAGGATGAAGAATGGGAGGTTCTTGACAGAAAGGCACTGGGAACAATATGGCTGTGCCTAGCTTTGTCGGTGACCTTCAATATTTCGAAAGAAAAAACAACAAAGGGTGTGATGAGCGCATTGAATAAGCTCTAAGAAAAACCCTCGGCTTCTAACAAGGTATTTTTAATGAAGTGTTTATTTAATATGAAGATTTCAGAAGGTGGATCTGTTGCTGACCATTTAAATGAGTTTAATACACTTACCAGTCAGTTAAGTTCTGCAAAAGTGAACTTTGATTATGAGGTTAGGGCTCTTCTAATCTTGTGCTCATTGCCAGAAAGCTGGAATAGCTTGGTCATGGATGTAAGTAACTATGTCCCTATTTCAAACAATCTTAAATTTGATGATGTTGTTGGTGTTATTCTTAGCGAGGAAATGTGAAGAAAAAGCACAGGTGATACATTAGGTAATGCGTTGACCATGGAGAGCAGAGGGAGACCAAACGAGAGAGGAAGAATCCCAGGAAATCGTGGCAAGTCTAAAAAGGGAAGATCCAAGTCTATATTCAGAAAAATAGAGTGCGGGAACTGTGGTAAGAAAGGACATCTGAAGAAAGACTACAGAGCTCAAAAGAAAAAAGGAGACAGACAACAAGAGACTACTCAGGAAGCAAATGTAGCAGGTGATGTGTTACAAGATGCTTTAATTCTTGCATTAGATAATACTAGTGATTACTGGGTAGTAGATTCAGGGGCTTCATGTCATGCTACACCCCATAGGAAATTCTTTCATGATTATGTTCAAGGTGATTTTGGGCATGTGCTATTGGGGGATGATGAACCATGTAAAATTGTTGGAAAGGGTAAGGTACGGATTAAGTTAAATAATGGAAGTGAATGGCTGCTAAAGGATGTAAGGCACATTCCTACTATGAAAAGAAATATGATCTCAACAGGGCAGTTGGGAGATAGTGGTTGTTTGTCTACATTTGGAGAAACGTGGTGGAATATCACTAAAGGATCAATGGTAATTGCAAAAGGAGATAGGATAGGTACATTATATTTATGTCCTCATAATACTTATTATTCTATCTCTGTAGCTTCCACAGAAACAGGTGCGGCCTTGTGGCATCATAGGCTTGGCCACATGAGTGAGAAGGGGATGTAGATTCTCCACTCAAGGAAACTACTTCCTGATCTGAAGCAGGTAAGTTTGGAATTCTATGAGAACTGTGTTTATGAAAAACAGAAGAGAGTTAGATTTCTCAAGGTTGGGAAACAAAAGAAGAGTGAAAATTTAGAGCTTGTCCATACAGATGTATGGGGACCAGCTCATGTACAATCTCTTGGTGGCTCTCGTTATTATGTTACTTTTATTGATGATGCAACTAGAAAAACTTGGGTTTATTGCATTAGACAAAAATCTGATGTGTTTGATACTTTTAAGAAGTGGAAAGCTTTGGCTAAGAATGAGACAGGAAAAAGGTTGAAATGTCTCAGATCTGATAATGGAGGCGAGTACTGCAGCAAGGAGTTTGACAGTTACTGTTCACACAATGGGATTCGCAGAGAGAAGACAGTCCCTGGAACACCCCAAGAAAATGGTGTGTCAGAAAGGATGAACAGAACGATCATGGAGTGTGCAAGGTGTATGAGATTGCATGCAGGGTTGCCCTTATAGTTTTGGGTTGATGCTCTAAACACTATTGTTTATTTAACAAACAAAGAGCCTTCAAGCACTTTGGATGGTGGCATTCCAGAGGAGGCATGGACAGGTAAACAAGTAAAATACTCATTTCTGAGAACTTTTGGTTGTGAAGCATTTGTCCATATTGATAAAGATGATAGAACAAAGCTTGAGGCTAAATCCAAGAAATATACCTTTATTGGATACGGGGTTGATGATTTTGGTTATCGCTTATGGGATCTTAAAAATCACACAATCATTAGGAGTAGAGATGTAGTATTCAGTGAAAAGGTCATGTACAAATATCAGTTGTAGGGAAAGAAAGAAGAAAAGGAAAACACAGAGTACAAAGTGCTTAATGAAATCAAAGAAAATGAAGTTCCAAAAGCACCAGAAAATAAAGAGCAACAGCAGGTACCTGAAACTCCTGCAACTGTAAGAAAGTCTACCAGGTTAAGTAGACCCCCTAAATGATTCTCTCCTTCACTGTATTATTTATTGATGATTGATTCTGGTGAACCAGAATGTTTTGAAGAAGCAATGCAGGTAGAAACTAGAAAGAAGTGGGAGAAAGTCATGGATGAGGAGATGGACTCATTGGTAAGAAACCAGACTTGGGATCTGGTTAAGTTTCCTGCAGAAAAAAGGGCATTGCAGAATAAATGGGTTTACAGGTTGAAGGAAGAAGATGGAGGAAAGAAGCGGTACAAGGCTAGACTTTTTGTAAAGGGTTTTGCACAAAATAAAGGTATAGACTTTGATGAAATATTTTCTCCTGTTGTTAAAATGACTTCAATTAGAACTATTTTAAGTCTAGTGGTGGTAGAAGATTTGCATCTTGAACAGTTAGATGTAAAAACGACCTTTCTCCCTGGGGATTTGGAGGAAGAGATTTATATGCAGCATCCACAAGGGTATGAGGTCAAAGGGAAGGAGAATTTGGTTTGCAGGTTGAAGAAGAGCTTGTATGGCCTGAAGCAAGCTCCAAGGCAGTGGTATTTAAAATTTGATAAGTTTATGACAGAACAAGGTTATGATAGATGTCATTCTGACCACTATGTTTATTTCAAGAGGCTAGATAATGGAAGATATATTATCTTGTTATTGTATGTGGATGACATGCTTGTTGCAGGGTCTAACATGCAGGATATAAATGTGCTCAAAAGAAAACTAGCTAATTCATTTGCAGTGAAGGATTTGGGTGCTGCAAAGCTTGGTATGAGAATAACAAGAGACAGGAAAAATCACAAATTGACGTTGTCTCAAGGTGAGTACATAGAAAAGGTGTTGCATAGTTTTAGAATGCAGAATGCAAAACTAGTCAGTACACCTTTGGCCAGCCATTTCAAACTAAGCAAGGATACGTGTCCAAAGACACAGGAAGAGATAGATTACATGTCCAATATTCCCTATTCATCAGCGGTTGGGAGCTTGATGTATGCCATGGTGTGCACAAGACTAGATATTGCACATGCAGTGGGAGTTGTGAGAAGGTATATGAATAATCCAGGTAAAGAGCATTGGAAAGCAGAACAGTGGATTCTCAGGTATTTGAGAGGTACCACTTCTCATGCATTATGTTTTGGAGGTTCAAACACTATTCTATAGGGATATGGTTATGCAGATATGGCTGGTGATAAAGACAGCAGGAGGAGCACCATAGGGTATGTGTTTACTGTAGGTGGAACAATAGTAAGTTGGATTTCAAAACTGCAACAGGTTGTTTCACTTTCAACAATGAAAGAAGAGTATGTTGTTGCTACAGAGGCTAGTAAGGAGATGATTTGGTTGCAGAATTTCATGGAAGAATTGGGTAAGAAGCAGGAGAATAGTGGGCTGTACAGTGACAGGTAGAGTGCCATTCATCTTGGAAAGAACTCAGCCTTTCATTCGAGGAATAAACATATACAACTCAAGTACCACTTCATAAGATTTGTTCTAGATGAAGAACTGTTAAAACTGGAAAAGATACACACTAGCCATAATCTTGCAAACATGTTGACAAAGGGAGTAACTAGAGAGAAACTGAGTTCTTGCTCGATTTCTGTTGGCCTTCAAGCATGAAGGTGAAAATAAGAAATTTTCAAAGTCTAAGGTCCAGAGCATACTCTAGCAAGTGCAGTAGCGGTGGATTTGTTGTGATCAGTCTCCAAGTGGGAAATTGTTGGTTGTGGAGCCTAATCTTCTAGATCTAGAGATATTATTTAGTTGTGATTGTAACCCAGGAGTACTGTACACTCATTCCCCTTGCCTTGGGGTTCGGGGCAGCACCCCAAAAAAGGGGGTTCAGGGGCAACGCCCTCAAGACATGGGGGTTTGGGGGGAGCGCCCCCGAGACATGGGGGTTTGGGGGCAGTGCCCCCGAGAAATGGGGGTTTGGGGGCGGAGCACCCAAGAAGAAAAAAAATTGGGGATGTGTGTTGGCCAACAGTATTGCAGACCCATGGTATTGGGTTAACCCTGGAATTTTCCCATTGTATTTCCCCTATAAAAGAAAGCATTGTAAAACGACTGAGTATGGTATTGTATTGTATTGGAAGAGAGACTGTGAGAGCGTGAAGAGGAAGTGCAGTGGTTTTTTTGCAGGGTGTATCCCTTCATATTTCTGGACTGTAATAAAAGGACTGGCAATTTCTTTGTGGATGTAGCCCATCGTTTGGGTGAACCATGTTATATATGTGTCTCTCTGTAATGTTTTAATGTGTTTTTCATCTTGTTTATTGCTTTAACTGTATATATGTTATTGCTCTGTGGTCCTATTTTCTAATAGAATATCCCTTTGCTACCAAGCGGGCTTTATACTTATCCACTTTACCTTCTGCATTCAACTTCTTTTTAAATATCCATTTACTCCCAATGGATTTTCTCCCAGCTGGTAACTAGACTAGATTCCAAGATTCATTTTTGTCCATGGAATCCATTTCTTCATCCATGGCCTTTTTCCAGATATCACTATCCTCTGAATTAACAACTTCCTTCACATTTCTAGGATCATCATCAATAATAGACATATCAAAATGAGAGAAAAAATCAGGAGGGGAATACCTTTTTGGTTTCCTTATTTCTCGAGATGATCTCCTCAAAACTGGAGTATGAGGTTCTTCTTCTTCTGATTCTACTTCTTCTATTGAGTCAGATTCTTCACCTTCTAACTTAAACTCTATTTTCTCTGGTTCCTTTTCCATTGGATTCACTTCCTGTCTGGGGACTTCTTTGACCTCTCGAAACACAACATCTTGACTATAAATAGTATTCTTAGTTATAGGATTCCAAATATTATACCCTTTCATACCATATTTATAGCCAATAAAGATACACTTCTCAGCTTTGTTATCCAAATTGCTCCTTTTCTCCTTTGGAACATGTACATAAGCATCACAACCAAAAAATTTCAGATGTCTAATAGAGGGTTTCTTACCAATGCATACCTCTTGTGGATTTTTATCAATCAATGTTGATGTGGGTGATCGGTTTACCAAGTAACATGATGTCTCCACTACTTCTGCCCGGAATTCTTGTCCTATCCCAGCACTGCTTAGCATGCTCCTTGCCTTTTCCATCACCGTCCTATTCATCCTCTCAACAACTCCATTCTGTTGAGGTGTTTATGGAGTAGTCTTTTGCCTTGCTATACCGCACTTCTTACAAAATTCCTCGAATTCATTCCCACAGAACTCTCCACCATTATCTATCCTCGACACCTTTATTTTCTTTTCTGACTAATTTTCTACAAGAGCCTTAAATTCTTTAAACTTGGCAAATACTTCAGATTTCTTTCGAAGGAAATAAATCCATATGTTCCTTGAGAAATCATCTATAAATGAAACATAATACATATATTTTCCTAATGATGGAACAAGAACAAGTCCAAACACATCACTATGTATTAATTCTAGAATTCCCTTTGCTCTTGTAGCACCAGATGCAAATCTTACTCGATTTTGTTTTACATGTATGCAATGTTCACAGAAATCAAAATCCAGAGTGCAATCAGTCATACCTTCAACCATACCTTTACCTTGTAATGCTCGAAGTCCATTTTCTCCGATATGCCCCAATATTTGATGCCATAGCATTTTCTTTCCTCCTGATGCAGTCAGGGTTTTGTCATCTTTACCTCCTTCCTCCAACACAACAGAATTGTTACATTCATCAATGATGGTTTTTCCCAATAGTTTGTACAGAGTTCCATACTGAACTCCCCTCATCAATACCACTGATCCTTGAACCATTTTTCAACCACCATCTCCACACACAGTCTTTACACCTGCAACATCCATCTTTCTGACAAATATCAAGTTTCTCTCTAGATTTGGAATGTGTAGCACTCCAAGCAGAGTTCTAATCCTTCCATCCTTCAGTTTTAGCTTGACTCTACCACGTCCAATGATATTGGCTGGTGAATCATCTCCCAAGTACACATCTCCTCCATTGTACTTTTCATATTCACAGAACCACTCCCTATGAGGGGTCATATTATATGACGCACCTGATTCAATCAGCCATGTATCACGTTCTAAAGGATTACCCGTGGAAGCTAGGTACACATCCCCTCCTTCTTCTGAGGAGTTCTTTGCCTCTGTGGAAGAGGTATCCTCATATCCCTTTGCTTTCTCAACATTCTTAGATCTGCAATCCTTTTTATAGTGCCCAAGTTTACCACATTTCCAACACTTCCTTATTCCTTTTCCTGGGGATTTAGATCTACCATTAGATTTAGATCTCCCCCTAGATCCTTTGTTTTTGTTTCTCTCCTAAGGGCGACCTCTCACAGACAAGGCATCCATGCTATGATTATCCGTGGTTTTTCGCCTCATCTCTTCTGATAGTAGGGATGATACAATTTCATCAAATTTTAAGGTCGCCTGACTAGAACTACCTATTGCAACAATTAGGTTGTCCCAGGAATCCGGTAAAGAACACAATAACGTAATACGTTTATCTTCTTCAGTCATTTTAATACCAATAAATGTTATCTGACTTACCAGATTATTGTAGATATTCAAATGCTCTGTTACAGTGCCATTCTCGTCCATTATGAGGTGAAACAACTTCTTTTGTAGAAACAGCTTGTTCACAAGGGATTTTGATTGCTACAAACTCCCTAGTTTTACCCATATCTTTACTGCACTATCTTCACCAGATATGTTCAACAACACAGAGTCTGATAAGCACAATCGTATTGTACTACTCACCCTTCTTTCTAATTTATCCCAATCATCTTGTGATGTTGCAGTGGGTTTCATACCTGGATCATCGAGCTGGAACACTGGCATGCGCACCTCCCCTCCATACGCACATGCAAAGAATATAACATATACCCAACAACCACAAGGAAAGTGCAATGGTGGACAAAGACATGAAATCACTGATCCTGGCCAACTTTCAACTTCACAACTTGGGGATTCAAGGAAAATAATGGTATTCGGTTCTCATTATATGATGATGACGAAAAATATGTGTAACGGAATGCCCCTTAAATCATGAGGCTAGAGGGTTAGGATAGTTGAAGGATTTGCAAGAACAAGTTATCACTTCGAGGCAAGAGTTCACTGATCGAATATCTTCAACAACCCAACTTATTCTGTAGTACATAAACACTTTGATTCATATCCATATGAATTTCATCATGGTTGCTTACCAATACAACGCATATCCATGTGAAGTAAAAACAAATCATGGTTGCTTATAATACAACGTAGATCCATGTGAATAAGACTCAAATTTGGGAATAGCTACCAAACATAAAATGTAGATCTATGTCATACAGACGCAAATTTGAGCACAACCACAACCATACAAATGTGGATCCATGCTAGGACTCATACAAATACTCCATCGCAACCTGGGGAAAGCAATGAACACTTAATAAATACTCAGGGTAATCGTCTCGTCCTCAACAAAGTACGATCATATCCATGTGATTACAGTGCTTTGACGTCGAACATCATAGAAACCACTTGATTACCAGTCAATGATCAAAATTGTTAACAAGTGCAAGGTACATCACCATTGATGTCGATGCTTCCTAAGGTACTTCAGTACAATCCCCTGAATGTGAATAGATGGTTTGATGTCGAACATTCAGCTGAATTTTTTTATCAAAGGTTAATGATGTAAACCTATTGTCGAAAGCAAAAGAATATGGAATTGATGCATATAGATCTCAAGGTACTACTTTGTTTCTAAGACTAATTCCTGGATGATGAGTTGAAGTCAATAGGAACAGTCTCGTCGAAGGACGTCCATGATAAATCCCACATCAACTACACGAAACTTGGAACAAAGTTCTGGAATTTGAGTATGATGTAACCATAGGAATAACTCAAAGGTAACTGACACAAATGTATTTTTTTTACTACACATGCAAATTCTCAATACAATTTCTCTTTGAACATGGGGTGGCATGACCGAATACTTGGTAGCATTGAATTGACAAGGCAGACACCCAGACACAATGCGACAATTGACGATGCATTCTTTGAAAGACTCAAAGGAGTGACATGACTCATGAAAGTGGATCGAATCAAAAGAAAGTTGAATACCCAATTGATTGAATGAAATGCAAACAAGTGCCATGTTCAAAGGTGACTACAAACTGTCATTATTGCAAATGAAAAATGGTTCACTTCCCTTCCTTTCCCCATCATGATTGAGGAGTGCCTATTTTCATTTTTACGAGTTCAAAGAGGGTAACAAACACTCATTCTAGCTTATCATGTGATAAGTACATTCTCACACGTTTTATGAACCTGAGAAAGGAGGGGTTCATTCCCAAAAGAGGGTCTCTCAGTGTATAATTTAACGAGTCCATTGAAACTAAGCTCGGTATCGTTCATATTTATATAGTCTAAATGAAACAGAAGAAGAATCCAGAGTGTCATTTTTTCATATGATTTAGTCTCTGAGGCCCAAAAAAGTATAAAATAATACCTTATAGAACTCTTCTAGTCAATGACTAGAGTATTCCTTTTTCGTAATTTAGTCGATCAGAACCGAACAAGGGGTAAACTACCGTTGGAAATGTGACTCTTCAAGTCCTTTTACGAGCATGAAAAAGACAAGTTCACTTGACGATTTTTTTGACATTTTAGGAGTTCAAAAAGAGCTTAAATAAGACTCCGTTAGGGTTTCTTTTCATGAAAAAGAGCTTAATGATCCTGAAAAAAGAAGTAAAATATGACTCAAAAATTCAATGCTAGGTTTAACGAGCACAGCCAAAGTTTCGAAAACAGTGATCATGAGCTTTTTTTGTTTTGTGTTAGTACGAAAAAGTAAAAAATGAACTCATTCATATCCAAAAAAATCAATTCTCGATACCTTGCAAACTTCAAAATGACCATTAGACTCTTAAAAAATCAAAAACTATGCTTTAATTGAATATTCAAGGGTAAATTTTAATAAAATAATTAAAATAAAACCCTAAAAAAGTAAATAAAACATAGTAAAAAGTAAAAAAATACTTACCATTTGTATTTTAACCACTTGGAGAGCATTTTGAGACATTTTGGTTGCAGATTTCAAACGAGTATTGCGGAACCGTCAGTCAACCATTTCCAAAACCTTCAGATCTAGGTAAAACCTAAGCTCATTCCTAGTCTTTTCATGGTTTCTTTTTTTCATTTCATGCATGTTTTAGGGTTTTAGGAGCATTTATCCAAAGGGAAAATGTGTTTACTGAGTAACGCTCTTTTCCTTTTCAAGAAAGGCAATGCCTAGGTGACACCATGCGTTTTCCTCTAGAAAAATGCAGTGGCATCGCTCTGTCATACTGCGGAAAGGGCGGTGCCACAAGTTTCCCTAGAACATTGCAAAAATATACCAAAAGAAAGAAGTATAAGTATTTTCAATGGGTGTAAATGTATTCTAATACTCCATTTTGAATTTTTGGTAGGCTATCTTCAGCAGACATGGTGATTTGGAAAGAAAGAGAGCATGACATCGATGACATTAGAGGTGGGAATGATGCTGCGATGGTGGATTCTCTACGTGAATGTGGGCTATTGAAATTATTCAATGTTCCCAATATGAGGTCACAGGTGAAGCTACTAGAGTACATTCTAAGGGTGTGGAATCCTCAACAACAGTATTTCGAGGTAGGGGCCAACGTTTTGACGGTGGAAGTAGAGGACATCTACTTCCTCACGAGATTATCATGGCGGGGAGCGCCCATTTCATTGAATGTTCCTCGTGGTGGGAAAATCACCAAACAGGGTCTTAGTGATCGATATTTCTTTTTGGGCACACAAATGTGTGGAGAGAAGATACCCATCAAGGCCATAATGGATTTTCCTCTTTGTACATTATTGTTCACTATGCAACGCATCTCAGGGAGACAAGGGGCTCACCAAGCATCTCGTGCGCACATGCTATATGCCTTGGAGGAAATGGCACCTACGGTATTCAACTAGGTGGAATCCCTACTTGTTACCTTCAAGGAGAAGGTGACCAAGTGTTTGAAAAATCTTGGTTATGGAACTATCCTAGTGTCATTTTTCTTCGAGAGAGTACCACACTTGAGGCCATAGGTGGCCTTCATTGAGTTGAGGGTAAGAGATCCATGCATGCTAATCTGGGTGGAGCATATGGCCCACCATGGAGGCAGTGGATCCAAGGTCAAGTATGGGGCTGCATTCTTTCAATGGTTGGAAGACCAGCTTCTGATGATCGAGGACTATGCGTACGTCGGTACCAATTTCAGGGGAGGTCCGAATTCATCCCCAATAGTACATGCTCAATGGGGTGATATCAATGAGTGAAACACATTAATATTTTTGTATTTTATGTTTATTATTTTTATGTATGTTAACGAGACCTATTCTTCTCATGTAGATGTGGGATTGGCACGACCTGGAGGTTCATATCCCATAGACAGGTGAGGGAGGGTTCTCTTTGTACATCACAAAGACGATAAGATGATAGATATGGAGGAGAACCTCGATTGGCTCACACTGGATATCACATACATATTAGTATATGACCTCCCTAGGAGGTATCAGAGGCATACCACAGTAGTATCGGGTCATTTTGGACGCTTGCTACGCAGAGTAGCAAGAGCCATCATGTGCTACCATGAGCACCACTAGGGTTCCACATGATGTACACACTGAAAGCTAACTAGCTTCAGTATTTTTTGTTATTTTGTAGTTCTGAAAGCCAGCGTGCTTCAGTCATGGTTTTGAGACCATATTTTTTGTAAACACTTTTTAGATATATATACACAGACTTATCTATTGGTGGTCTATCTGTCTTTAATTATGGAATGTTATTTACATGAGTTTTATGTCTTTTTACTGCTTATATACAATGGACCATGTAATTTTACTTATCAATCATCATGAATGAGCAATATACAAATCTAACATATAATTGGTGAGTGAATCTGCAACTGTGTTACAAGATCTCAGAATATGTTGATAAGTAATAGATACCAATGACCTTTCTAACAAACGTACCCTTCAAAATAATCAAAGAAGCACCAGGATTCGAATGGCATAAACATGGTTTAAATGAGAAACCACTAACTGAGAGTCCATAAAAACTACCAAATGATCAATGTCATGAGATGCAGCTTCAGTTAACAAACCTATCACTGTGTGATACTCGATGATATTATTGGTGGTCAGACCTATACAAACCACTCCAGAACTAACTAGGTCATGAGCTTGGGAATACAACACCCAGGAGGCTAAAGCAAGATTCGGGGTGTGATAGAAAGCACCATCAGAAAAACCATAGAAGGCCATGTGATCTGTAGAATCAAAACATGGGACAAGCAGCATTTGGACAAGAAATCAAAACCATGTTTAAATAACAAAAACCACATTCAAAATCAAAAAATGTACTTATATACAATGTACTAATGCGAAGATATACTAAGCATAGTACATTTTTACGTACAACCCATTGCGAGGTTTCCCAAAAGGTATCCCATCATAGTCAACAAGCTCATAGGACCCTTTTTCTAAGACTTACTTACGATATAGGGACCATACCACATCGATTCAAGCTTCCCTTTCCCAATTTTATCATGTTTTTTATCATCGGTCATAACCAGATCTCCTTCATTGAAAACACTAGGCTGAACTGATTTATCATATTGAGCCTTGATCTATATTTTTTGTGACTCATTAGCCAAGGAGGCATATCGTTGAGTCGCATCAATGTTCAACAGATAAATAAAATGTTCTTCCTCGGTATAAGTATTGGGAAGAAGCTCAACAGTAAGCTTGAGTGATGGAATTTCACACTCAATAGGTAAGACAGCTTCCAGTCCATAGACCAATTGTAGTCCGTAGCCATGTGTTAACCCTATGCCTCAATGTGGAGAACCTCCTGCAATAAACAATTAAAATTCACGATATAACAAAAATATTGGAGCACAAAAGAGATTTTATTGATTGCAGGCCACTTCGAGGGGGCAACCTCCTTTGATAAAGCTCAATACAAAATAACTCTTCAATAATTTCATTGGCCTCAACACTTAGTTATATACTAAGTCTAATCTAAACAACTATTACTCCCCATGAATGTGGGATAATACAACATACTAACTGGACAACTTAACATCAACTATTAATCCCCATGAATGTGGGATAATACAGCATACTAACGGGATGACTTATAAAGCATATGCGTCCAATAAAATATACTAACAAAATAAACAGGAGGGTTGACACGGGTTCTTAACATCCCCTCCCTCTTAGAAAATCTTTGTCCTTGAAGCTTAAGATGTGGAATTTGTTTCCAAATCTGAAGGAGTGGTTCCCATGTAGCATCCTCTGTTTGCATGCTGTGCCACTGAATTGAAGACCTTTGTGATTGACCAAGATAGAAGCTGACAAGTGCGCTTATTGAGGATGGCCTCCGACTTCGAAATGATGGATCCTTTAGTATCATGTTCTGGTGAAACAATTTGTGCGCTGATGTTGGTTCCAATCACTTGCTGAATGCAAGAAGTAGGGAATTCCAATTTATAAGCAACATACCCAATCTTTTGAAGAACTGTATATGGGCCAGAGATATTTGGAGCGAGCATTTGATTCCCTTTCTCTTTCAAGGAGGATTGCTTGTAAGGCTACAGACGAAGAAAAAACATATCACCAACTTGAAAAGTGTGCTTAGAACGGTGTTGATCGGCCCGTTGTTTCATGCGGGCTCTTTCCATGTGAAGATTGTCCTGCAGGAGGTGAAGAATCTGATGTCGGTTTCGAAGAACCATATCAACTGCCTGAATTGGTGAACTACTGGGGGTGGATGAAAGGAGTACTAGAGGTGTGTGACCATAAACTGCTTCATATGGAGTCATTTTAGATGTAGTATGGTAGGAATTATTGAACCACCATTCAGCGAGAGGGAGCCACTTTTCCCACTGATGTTGTTCTTCAAAGGTGAAACAATGAAAATAAGTTTTCCAATATTTGTTGATGATTGTAGTCAGACATCTATTAGTGGGTGATAAACTGAACTCATATGCAATTTGGTGTCAATGAGGCAAAAATGACTTGTGAAAGTTGTGTTGCGGTCTGAGACAATGGAAGAAGGGATTCCATGAAGAAGGAATATCTCGTCCATGGAAATTTGTGTGAATGAAGAGGTGGTATATGGATGGATGAGAGCACAAAAATGACTATATTTGGAGAGTCAATCCACAACAACCAAGATTACGATCTTCCCTCCATATTTAGGGAGCCCTTGAATGAAATCCATCAAAATATATGTCCAAATCCTTGGAGGGGTGGGAAAAGGGTCGAGCAATCCGCAAAGGAGTGTAGTTTCACCCTTGTGGTGCTGACAAGGAGCAGTTGAATTTCTTGTTGCACCCCCTTCCAAAATAATTTACGTCATGCCAGCTCATATGTTTTGATGAACCCAGAGTGCCATGCCGATGGAGAAGCATGGAATGCTTAAAAGACTGCATGTTTAAGGTCTGTGCTCTAGGGAAGCACCAGACGACCCATGTATTTCAGATAAAATCCATCCCAATATGAATTACCACAGAAGGGTTACTGTCCAACTGTTGGATGATTTCAGATAATGAAGAGTCATTGACATAGCTTTGCTGAACAGAGTGTAACCAAGTTGGAATAGGCATAGAAATAACTGAAAGAGAAACATGGGCATCAAATGTGTGGAAAAGAGCATCCACCACAAGATTGTCCTGAGCCTTCTTATAGTCATAATCCCTGAGTTTGCTAACCCATTTATGTTGTGTTAGGGATGAGACCCATTGTTCCAGGAAATATTTCAAACTCTGGTGACCAGTCTTGACACCGAAAGGATTCTCTAAGAGGGATGGCCACCACTTCTGTACTGTGTGCAAAATAGTCATCATTTCCTTCTCATATGTAGAGGTGGATAAATTCTTTCCAGAAAGGGATTTGTCGGTGAATGCAATGGGATGCTCATCTTGAAAGAGGAAAACCCCAAGTCCATTTGCGCAAGAATCACTCTCAAGAGTGAAGAGCTTAGAAAAATCAGCCATCTGAAGGGTGCATCGAAATGAAAGATCCAAAGGAATAGTTGAGACTATTGAAGGTTGCATCTGAAAGAAATGGATCTGAGCGATGACACCATGTGTATTTGTCTGAAGGATATTTTCCATGCGATGGGAATGGATGATGATGAGAGAACCTGGTTGTAAGCCATTGAATGTGTGTTTGTTCCCATTGACTAAAAATTGCATCCACAGTTCAACAAAATCCCATAAGATGGGTCCATGTGTGCGTAAGAATTGAGTTCCCAAAATCACATCACATCCTCCTAGAGGCATGGAAAACATGTTAAAGTGCAAGTTATAATCTCCAATAGAGATACACACATTGCGACACTTTCCTTTGCAAGGTAAGGTGCTCCCATTGGCAACCATGACTTTAAAGATGGAGCAAGGATGGAAAAAACTATCAGCTTATTTGGCAATATGAGGGTCAATGAAGTTATGCATGCTACCAAAATCAATGAGTATTGTAAGAGGAATCTTCTTGAAGAAACCCTTGACCTACATGGTTTGTGGGGCAGTGACTCTGGCTAATGCATGGAGAGATATCTCTGGGTGTTCATCACGAGAATGAGGGTCAACAGGCGGCTACTGAATGTCGACATGATCGTCTACTAGATCCTGAGAAGCTTCACAAATTTCAAGTGGAGGCAGAGAAACCACATCCAAGAGATAGAGCTTTTGTCCAGTACATTGATGTCCCTGAGTGAATTTCCCATCACATAGTATAACAAAGTCTTTTTTCCCTACGTTCCTGCATCTCGGCTTCAGACAAATGCTTGATAGGAGTGGGTCTAGGAGTTGGAGAGATTGGATGTCTTTAGGAAACCATATTTCTGAATGGAACAAAAGTGGATTTGGGGCATTGCTAAGCCCTGATCTTGTCTTCCGCCAACTTAGCCAACCCTAGGATTTGCATCATTGTGTTGGGATAGAACATGTTAACCTCAAATCGAATTGTATCCTTAAGACCACTGATAAAACAAATCCTGTAGAATGCATCAGAAAATCCTTCTGTGTGCTTGACTAATTTCTCAAATTATGTTTGATACTCTCTCACAGTGCTATTTTGGAGAAGTTTGGTGAGTGCTCCTGTGAATTCATCAAAACCACTAGGGCCAAATCGGTGCAAAAGGAGTTGGCAAAAATCTGTCCATTGGGGCTCTTCATGATCCTTGATGTACCAACAGAACCATTGAAGGGCTTCACGTTCCAAATGAAATGATGTAAGTGGGACTTTGGTGACATCAAAAGTGTTATGCATATTAAAGTATTGTTTTGCCTTGTGTATCCATCCAATTGGACCATCACCATTGAAGCTATGGAAATCAATCTTCGGCCCACGAAAGTTGTTGGAAGAAGAGAACTCGGTGTCTGCAGAAGACTCAAGATGTTGTCGGTTTCTCATGGTTGAATGCTGAAGATGGAGGTCAAGAAATCGTTGATCCAAATCTGCGAGTTTGGTCTTGAGGGTGACAAGTTCTTCTTCCATTTGTCTATTTTCTCTAGCGCGGGTGACAACAGTAAGATTTTTTTTTGTTTTTTTGTTTTTTGGGGGGGAAATGGGTAGAAAAACAAAAACAGAGAGGGTTTTAGAAAAGAAAAAATTTGAGTTGGGAAAGACGTGAGTGGGTAATTGGAGTTCACTAGGTCTGTGACACTTTCTGAAGGACAAGGAACATAAAATGCGAATTTCAAAAGCGGGGTGAAAGAATTCCCAAAAATTTGTCAAAAAGGGACAATGAAGCATAATTCGGAAATGAACACTGTGGAAAAATGTGAAGGCGATGGGTTGAGAATTGAAGAAGTTATGACAAATGTGGAATTTCAAGCTTCGGGAAATGGAATTTGGGATAGGGTCCTCAATGAATGAAATATGCATAATGGAATGACGGGGGAGACTATGAACTTTCAAGGGAAATGGAGCTAAATCAAGGAAGATATGGCTAAGAAAAACAGAAATTTATACTCGTTTTTGTTTTTGTTTTGTTTTGTTTTGTTTTTAAGAAATGATATGTGGCGGTGAAAGAAAGCTGTGCTTTATCAACTTAAAATGGAGTAAATGATCTGTGACAATTCTAGAATTATGTGCATTATCAACTGTAAATAGATATAGACCCTAGGTATATTTGGCTTCCTAATGGTTCAAAGGTAGTCACTCGGCCACCAAGGCTGTCTCAGGCTTGAGTATTGGGGCAGTACCCCTCACTTCACATCGCAGGTAAAACTGCTAACCGCTTGGCCAAAAATGACAGCTCCTTGGTTTTCCTCACGGATGGGAATCTAGTCAAACTGGTGGGGGTCGTTGCCATTTTCGCTTGGCAGGTCCTCTCAATGGCCAGCTACTTCGGGGTTCCTGTGGTACTCCTCATAATGAGTTTTAGGGCTATGCCCAAGTACTTCCCACAGTTAAGCGGATAGGGTTTATTCCCTGATTTGAATGAATAGTACCGCTACAAGAAGAAGAACTACTGCAATAATCATAGTGCCAGAAAAAATGTGGCAGAAATTCCACCCGATGCAAAAAAAAAAACCGTAATTAGAGTTAGGGTTTTGAGACGAAATTTTAAAATCAACATAACCTTATTTATATTGCTCAGAATCGCTATTATAGCCTTTTTCTGGAACTAGAATAGCCACTCTAATTCTACCCTCAAAATCTAAATAGAAATCTGGGCACCAGGTCAAAAGATTTTCGCTTTGTAATTTCCGCGGTCGTCACTAAAATTCTAAAAAATCACTGATTTTAAATCCTCGATATCTCCACTTCCAGAACTCCAAATAAGATGATTTTTTTTTAAACTACATATTTTTTAAAGAGGAATTTAGATATGCAACTTGTTTCTTCTGATTCTATGAGGAAGGTTTCATAAATTGATCTGAAAGTCACCACCCAATTTTGCCCTCTTTTTTTTTTTTTTAGAAAAAAAAATTCCCGCTTGTTCAAAGGAAAGTGCTCTGATGTCAGATGTGGAGAACCTCCTGCAATAAACAATTAAAATTCACAATATAACAAAAATATTGGAGCACAAAATATATTTTATTGATCATGGGCCACTTCGAGGGGGCAACCTCCTTTGAGCAAGCTCAATACAAAATAACTCTTCGATGATTTCATTGGCCTCAACACTTAGTTATATACTAAATCTAATCTAAACAACTATTACTCCCCATGAATGTGGGATAATACAACATACTAACTAGACAACTTAACATCAACTATTAATCCCCATGAATGTGGGATATTACAACATACCAACGGGACAACTTACAAAGCATATGCGTCCAATAAAATATACTAACAAAATAAAGAGGAGGGTTGACACGGGTTCTTAACACTCAATCCCTAAAGTTCCCTTGGCTAAATGGCATTGAATAGGAGGTTCTTTCCTTACCTTTTTTCCCCTCTAAGAATGTAGGCACACTTTCTCCTAAGGCAAGGTGTGTCGGCACCTTTTCCCTTCATGCTAGAAGCACCATCGGTAGTCTTTCCCTTCATGCAAGGTGTTTTGGTGCTCTTTCCCTTCATTAAAGGTGCGTCGGTGGTGTTTAGAGGGCAAAAAATGAAGCTTCGAGACTCTTCTTGAAGGTGTATGAGGTGGAGGACTATCCCTATCATCTAGGTGAGGTGGAATTCGGTTCCCTAACCTATGGGGAATATCCCTTAGGCCCCTCCTCCTAATCCTAAACCTACTCTATCCCTTTAGCCTTATAAGTTAAACCCTCTCTCCATTGTGAAGAGAGTAAGGACTATGGTAGTCTTATGCTGGTGGAATTTCTAGGTGATCCTTATCATCCTTTGGGAGGCAAGATATCATCCTTTAGGAGGTTACTATCATCTTTTGGAGGCTTGGCTTGGATTGTTGGATGGAAGATTGCAGCGTTAACGCTAGGTTGTAATTTTCTTTCCCATGTAATTATATGTATCTCCTTGATTACATTAATACAAATATCTTTCCATAAACATTGTTGTGTTGATAATGTTTAGAGCTTTCTTCCTTAATTGTTAACTTAGATCAATTCATGTTTGGATACACATGTATTTTTTTCTTGTTTCCACTTTCTCTATAGGGTTTTGGAAGCTGAATATCTGAAGGCTCTGGAGCTTGGATCAACAAAGAGAGAAGAGGATTTTCAGACCTCATGTAGGCAATCTATCTGTTAACTTGCATTTCTATTTGATCTAGGAAAGTAGGTTGTATTATGTACTTGATTTGTTCTAGATCCACTTGGACTAAGGAGATCTGGCTTGAGTCTGCTTGAGTAGATTTATCCGATAACAATGTCAGTTGGATTTATGATCTCCAACCATCCTATGAAGCATAGTCTTCAAGACCTTGTTAATGGCTTCAACCTAGACATTAGCTTGTGGATAGTACATCGGGTTTTGATCTGCAAGCACGGTAGTGGCACGAAGTATGATGTAACGACAGAAACGTTGCACAACAATGACGTAGCCAAAGCTAGATTCTCCACATGTGAATATCAAGTTTCAGAGCCAAGAAGACTCTTCCTGAGATAGTATATTACATGTTCTTGGTCGTTTGAATTTTCCTGAACTAGAACCATGCCAATGGTAGTAGTAGAGGCGGCCCTGTATAGAATATTCAAATAATTCAAGGGGTGTAACACAGTTGAGTGTGTTATAGCATGTTTTAAATTATCTAAATCTCTTTGAGACTGATCATCACATAGAAAAGGAGTGTTATTTTTCAAGAGAAGCATGTAGCCATGCGTTCTCTCAGCAAAATTGCACAGAAAATGATGAAGAAAGTTTGTCTTTATTTGCAAACTTTGGAGTTCAGTAATGTCTATCAGAGGTGGTGGGTCCATGATAGCAGTAATTTTTAAGGGATCAATCTGAATCCCATCCTTAGAAACAACACAACTAAGTAAACGAATAGACTCAACACAAAAGACACACTTGTGTGGATTTAGTTGAATATGGTAATGACGACATCAAAGGAAGATGTGTCTAAGATTCCCTGAATGGTATTCCCATTGCAATTAATGAGCAGTTAGGTCATCCAGATACGGATCCACTATGTGCTTTATATCATGAAAATCGTAAGACATGGCTCATTGGAAATTATCTCCAGTGTTCTTCAATCCAAATGGTAGCTTACGATACGAGAACGTTCCCCACAGGAAAATGAATGTCGTTTTATGTTGGTTGACAGGAAATATCTCAATCTGATTATAGCTGAAAAATCCATCCATAAAAGAAAAAATGACACTTCTAGCACAGTTGTCGATGATTTGATCGATGTGAGGGGTGGGAAATTTTTCTTTGGTACATGCTTTATTCAAATCCCTAAAATCGATACAAACCCTAATAGTGCCTTGTTTATTGGAGACATGAACAATATTAGATACCCACTCAGTTAAAGGCATGTGGTAGATAAAACCAGCTTTTAAAATCTTTTCAACCTCAGCTTTAATGGTTGTAGCTTTCCTTGGGTGGACTTGGCAAAGTTTTTTCCTAACAGGCTTCATCGTCGGATATGTCTTGATCTCATCTACGACAATAGATTGATCAATCCCAGGCATTTCTTCATAATTCTAGGAAAAAACATCATGGAATTCCTTAAAAAGAGCTCGGTATTCCTCAATATCTGTTATCGAACAATTATGTCCTATGTGAACATGCTCGACAATACCTGGCTTCACCGATATGTTGACGGGAAATTTTTTGGTGATGTTGAGAAAATTCCCTTCAAAATCAACACTTTGTAATAAAACAGACATTTATGGATACTCAAACTTATTGGAACTGATCAGAGAAAAAAAATATAAATCTAACAAATTGCCATTAGGAAGAAATGAGGATCGATGATGAGAATCTTCCCATGAGGATTCATCCAGCCTCATAACCTCCATAATAGACTTGTCCGATGGAAAATTATGTTAGAGATAATATAAATTCAGGAGAGGGGAATCTATCCAATAGGGTAGATGGTAAGGATTTGATGCTACCAAATGATGATCATCTATGTAAGAATCAGAAATAGATTGAATGGAATCATACAAGGCTTCATTCAGACTCAAAGAAGGGATTTCAGCAATCTCTTTCCCTTTAGACATGCTCCCAGTTGTAGATAATATCATGTTTACCATGGCAGTTTTCGAATTAGGAGGGGCAGCATTGGATGGAAAAACTCCCATGAGGGAAGAATATTTCAAGAGTCCAACCCCTATAGACTGATAGGGAGGACATGACTACCCTAAAATATAAACAATATTGGTCATGGAAGTGGTAATATTGGGTGAACAATAATCGAATTGATCTATGGTCACAATTTTGCCTTGATGCGAGAATTGGAGTGTGCGGAATACTGACGATGCAATGACCGTCATAGCATAGAACCAATTCCTTCCTAATAACAAATTGTAATCTAAAGGAGCATCGACAACTTCTACCTGAATAAAAATATTCCCCCCCCCCCATCTCAATGGATAACGCCGGTACGAGACCATGAGGTTGGAAACCTCATCCGTCGAAAGATTTTAAGGTGGTTGGTGACTTATTCAACTCACAAGAGCCAATGGATTTTCAACAAGACATAGATAATACCGAGGTGGAAGCTCCTTCATCCAACACGGTTCGATGGACATTCCTACCCACCACTCTTGTTGTAATCTGAAAATCGAGTTGATGGGATAACCTCGATTTATAATTATGCACATTAAAGGTGATCATGGTGGAATTCTCAAGATGGAAATACCCTAGGGCTGACAACAAAATATTTCGTTGTGCATGACAACTTTGGAGTACTTCCAACGTGGACATAGCACAAGGTTCTTGGGATAGATCTTCAACAACAGTGTAATATTTATTAGCTTGAGCACTAGGATTGAAAACGTTTTTACAGATTGTACTCTTAGGAGGATGCAAGATTGTGTCAAAACTAGGTTTTTTAAAAGTGAGAGGACCATTAGAAGGAGGTGGAGGAGAAGGGTTGACAGAAAGAGTCTTCTCAAGAGAAGTACCCTCGTCTTTCTTCTCAGGTGTTTTATCATATGTCTGACTTCTAGTAGTCAACACAACAATATTGGCGGACATCATTCGAATGTATTCAGTAGAGGATGAGGGGTCCATGTGAAGACATATGGTCGATCATTTGTTGCTAGGACGGAAAGGGGTCAATGGATGGTGTGGGGTTATTTTTCAAAAACTTATTGATATATTCACGACGAGGACACTCCTTCGTGAAATGATCATCTCCACACAGAAAACAAGGATACTTAGCCTTCCGTTTAGGTTTGGCATCATTCTTTGAGGCCGTTGTTTTGGTATTCTCTTGTTGGTTTCCAAGTTTCTTATTTTTACCTTTTCCCTTCTTTTTATTGTTGGGTGTTTGCGACGACTGAATGACATTCACCTCAACAAAAACCATAGGAGTAGAAGAAGTTGTAGTTGAATCACTCTGTGATTTAGTAGGCTTGGTTGTGGATGAAGGTTGGATTGTAGCAACAAGTCTCTGCAGGTGGCTTGGTGGGATTGGTCTTGGGATGAGGAGCATGAGGAATAAAATCATGCAAAGTCCCAGACTGAGAGTAGACTAGGTCCAAATATTGAGCATGGATAATATCCTGCTCTTCTGTGACAGCACCACCCATAGCCACATCCTGAGCAATAGGAGGAAACAAGGACTTGGTGAACCAGTCAACCAAAAGTTGATCTGGAATGGGAGCTTTGATTAACCTTTGGTACCTCCTCACTCATGAAATGATCTGATATGTGAGTAGTAGTATTTTTTCCAAAGAGAGTTCAAAAGTTCCATACCAGTATCGTACCTGATAGGAAACTAGAAATGAGTAAGAAATATTGTTTCCAAATAAGTAAAATCCACAAACGAGTGTTTTGGAAGTTCGATGTACCACTTTGTGGTTGTGCCGGTAAATGTCCTTTGGAAGAGCCTCAATCAGATAAATTCATTCATTAGGGAGTTAGATGAACACCACAAATGGAAGGTCATCACATGGTTTTGGGGATTTTCTCCTTGTTTCCCATCAAACTTTGGTATGTCTAATGGTAGTTTGACTAGGATGGTAGGCCAAAAAGGGTGATGTTGGATGGGATCATTTATCAACTTGGACAAGTCAGGAAAATCCAATGTATCCAAAAATGGAAGTTTTCGATTGAGTTCCAGGTAATTGTAATACTGATAAGGTAAAGCTACCCCAGTAGTACCAAAGGTCAGTTTAGGTTGGCTATAAGGCCCAGCAAACTGTTGATAGTTGGGATCATTTTGGCCCATAAAGGGTAGTTGTTTCTTGTTACGTCCGGGTTGAGGTGTTTAAGTAGGTTGAACCCACTGATTGGTAACTCCTCTAAGATAAGGGACATATAAGGGATTATTCTCTTGTTCCCCTCTAAGGTATTGATTACCAATGTTAGGCTATTGAGGAGGGACCCAAGCTGATGTAGGAGGCTGCGAAGAAGGACAAATAGGACCAAAACTAGCATGAGCACTAGGTCCGATATTTGGAGGGGGAGGCTGTGGAATATTATGTAAGGCAAGTACATAATATCCTCTAGCTATTTGTGTTGTAGAAGGAAAAAATTGACTCACAATATTTGAAAAATATATGGGAGGAATAGAAGTTCCTCCCATATAAGAATTTGACAATGGATTTTGAACTAATTGTGGCACTCTTGCAAGAGTGATGATTCTATACATCGTGGGTGTAGATGGAGCATTCACTGGAACAACACTATAAGGGATGTTCAATGACCTACCCAAAATATCACTAGGTAAAAGGTAAGGTAGAGGACTTCTATAATTTAGAGTTAAATCCATAGTTGACACACTTACAATGCTAGTAGTACCAAACTGAGAGATAGCTTGACCAAGGGCAGTTTCCCAAAATGGAGAATTGGGTCCAAATATAGGAGCTACCATTTCATCAGGC
This sequence comes from Pseudotsuga menziesii, assembly GCA_001517045.1. Lineage (NCBI taxonomy): Eukaryota > Viridiplantae > Streptophyta > Pinopsida > Pinales > Pinaceae > Pseudotsuga > Pseudotsuga menziesii. Next base: position 247,623 of record LPNX010268370.1, on the reverse strand, counting down.
TAAAATTGATTAAGACTGGCTCTAGAAGGAGTTGGGATGACAAAATATGCATTCTGAGAGGAGGGTTGATCCGTTAATGGTGGGAGTGATAGGTCCATTATGGGAGCATTGGCATGAGGATAAAAATTAGCTCCTTCTTCCTCAACTAGAACTCCTTCCAAGTCAGGCATAGAAGCACTACCTGCCTTGAAATTGTTCTTTGTGTCTCTTTCCATGGGAGGTTGAGTAGGAGGATTCAAAGGATTTTCCGGTGATAACCCTTGTAACTGACGAGACCTCCTCCACAAGAAATCATCCAGTTTCTAAAAATCAAACTGATCTCAAAAGTAAAATCTCTATCTAATTAAGCAAATCAAATGTTACTCAAGCTAAAGAAATAAACAGAACTTGTGATAGGAGTGGTAAAAAAGGTCAGGATCCCCACAGGATTGTCAAACCACCACAACTCACGATATATCGTAGGGTCCAACAGTGAAACGCGACAAGGAGGATTGGGACCATACCCTTGCTTGAACACTCGACTACCTGGATGACACGTGCGTAGTAATCTCCCTGATTGTTGTTCTCGGTGTATTGCGGTGATAGGATGTTCAAAGGGATATGCTCAGATGGTCTCAGGATCCCAAAAAGTGTCTCCCTATATACACAAGGTATGTGGGAGCTCCACTCCATAGTAGTATTTTCTAATGCACAACCATCTAAAAGGGGCCTTCCGATATACCACCAAGCACGTGAAGTACCTTTCCATATACCTCAAGGGTATGTGAAAGGTCATTATATATACCAGTAGTGCGTGGAAGAACCACGTGATCCCCAGGATGCAGTTTATGCAAAAAATGACAGCTCCTACCTTTAAAGACGTCGAAACATGTCTCTAACTTATCACACCTTTCTACAAATTTTAACCTAACACTAGTGCTTGATTTTATCTTTTGCGATTAGGTGAATGCATGAGGTGAGTACATAAAAGTAAAACCATACAAAATGCTTATGCAAAGTTTTTTATTTCACTTTTCGCAAAATGGCGTACTTAAGGAAGAGATAGAGGTTTGGTTCCTACTTATCCAAAATGAAAAAATCCCAAGCAAACAAACCTAGAACTATATTTTCAAACCTATTGCAAGCACATCATGGCTTCAAAAACAATATCTTTGAAAAGGAAAATGACGATATCTCTTTTAAAAGAAAGACTATGATGACTACCTAAAACACCATATTTCTTTAACTTCTTCAAAAATGAAAATAAGATGCACACAACACACTTTTTCTTTATGTTTGAGAAGAAGAATATATAAGAAGCAAACTGAACGTAAACACCTGCAAGTCTATAAGACCAATCAAGTATTTAACAATTCATACCTAAGCTTAATCTAGCACTTTTTCTCAATTTTTCAAAATCCAAAATGAAAACAATCTTAAATTGAACTACGAAGAAAATACAAGTAATTCTACTTTCTTTCAAGTTGGCTGAGCAAATTTCAAAGATCTAAGTCTACACTTTCTTTTCAAAGTTCTTCTTCAACCAAGATCAAAGGACAAGAATCTCATAAGCTAATTCAGCTATTTCTTGAAGGTTTAACCTAATCAAGCGTAATATAATCTCCAGATTTCAATTCATAGATGAAAACGTCAGATTCAATCCAAAACAACTTCAGAAAACCAAAATACAAATTCCAAGCTTTAAAATCACATTGGGATTAAAAACCATACCTAGAACCGATGTTTGAAGACAGAGTACAGAGCGTTATTGATCCAGCACTTCCTTTTACCAACACGAACAGAGCAGTGGTACCACTCTCTGTCCATAGGATTAGTGCGGTGGCACCGCCTACTTCCTTTGAACAAGGTGCAGTCGTCGCTCTTACAAAACTGCCCAGGTGCAATGGCGCTTGTAGATTTCAAAACAAGACAAAGGGAGAAAAAAAAAATTATGTTCATTACTGGCATCAAATAACAATTATAATCAAGGAAAGAAATCATATAAGGTAGATCAAGATATATCTAAGCAGATATAACCAATCTAAAATCAAATCTAACTAAAAAACTAGTAGATCTGATCAATGAAGAAATTGAAGTTTGAAGCAAGGCAAGAACCAAGAATAACCAGAAGTTCTAATCAACTCTCCCCAGTATTGTTGCCAGATTTGTTACCGGAAATACTCACCTTTTGCAGACAAAAATTGTTTCCCTAGCCTAAAACACTCAAAGCTAGAACAAAGGAGTCACAACAACTAAAACCACTTCCCCTAAGATCGAATAGATGCTTGGAATGGATTCTTTTACCTGTCATAAACTGTAATATGTTGGCCTTTGGAGTGCTTGATCTCCATAGATTCACCTGTAAGAAATACACAACAAAGCACATACAAGATCAAAGTACCAAGTACAACCTATGATCCTATGCCGATGACTAAGGAGTTCAACAATGAAATAAGTGATTCATACACAATATCATTCATGGGAAAGGAAATTTTATTGCTTAAATGGAATAAGAGAGAGAAATTACAACCAAATCCTTAGTGTGGATAAGTCTCTTCTTAAGTAAACATTGCCTCCAAAGATTCAAACATGTCTACCAAATGCTCACTCTCCTTGGCTAGATTTGGCCAGAGTTTTGATGTTGTAGCATAATCTTCCTCCATTTACCCATGGGGGGTGAGCCATACTTATAGCCATGGGAGGATAGAGAAGGTTGAGAATCTCATGGGTGAGGTAGAGTGGAGATCCTACAAGGATGGATCTCGGGAAAAGGTGGTCCATAAGTGTAGGGATGAGGCTGCCACGAATCCAAGCTTCAAGAAGCCTCTTGAAGCTTCTTTTTTTACCTTTAAAACTCGAGCACCGCTCTTTGTCAATTGAGATAGAGATTTACCCAAAGTGCACCGCTCTTTGTCAATTGAGACAGAGAGTTACCCAAAGTGCACCACTCATTGTATGAAGGCATTTGGCGGTGGAACCGCTGGTTGTTTAGGGCCAAAAGGCGTTACGCATGGGGGTAACACACATTGACCACAAGGAAAGTGTGGTGGTGTACAAAGACATGAAATCACTGATCCTGGCCCACTTTCAACTTCACAACTTGGGCATTCAAGGAAAATACTGGTATTTGGTTCTCATTATATGATGATGACGATAAATATGTGTAAGAATCACTCCAGTATAGAATGTCCCGATATAGAGAGTACAAGAAGCAAAGGGAGGATGGTTCTCCACTTCAGAGGGAGTGACTATGGGAATATAATAAACCCACTTCATAACTTAGGATAAAATATTTAATCAATTTTGATTAATTTCCTACCCGCTAGCCTAGAAATTTTGCATCCACTTACACTACATAGTCCACACTTTCCATATATACCTTCGGAACACTTTTATCCTAATTCTGGGTTGATCCTGCCTACTTTATTGAATTCCAGAATTAGTAACTACACTTTCCTACAGATTATTCCTTATTTTGCTTTTATCCATCTTTTCTATGGATAAGGTAAAGCTAGCCAACTAGGAAACTGCTATCTTTTGTTGCCAACCTATACTCCATGGTTTTCTCTCCATTTCTAGGATTGGCATGTTTTTCCATCACTCTTAACAACTCACTCATGCTTTTTCTAATTCGTGAGGTCCTTGACTGATTTCGGAAGTGCTTTAGCCACCTATGGGGGTTTATCATATATAGTAATTATATCTTTCTAAGCTTGATGCGTTGTATCCAATACAACTCAATTTTACCTATGAAGGATGTCCTATTTATGTACACTATTATTCATCATTATTCAATGGAAAGATACACTCCAATATTCATCTCTTCCTTCATGTGGTTTTGTCTCTTTTCTTCTCTCTATGTTTCATGTGTATGCTTGTGAGAATTATCTTAGAAGGAAGATTTATTTCTAGTGTTCTTTATTAGCATATTTTCTCATAGTAATAGAGATACTATTTCTACATGGTATCAGAGTGCAAGGTTTCTCAAGTTCTACAGATTTGAGGAGCGCATCCAATCTCCTATCCCTCTCTGAAGAAGAGCTTGATTTAAGCTTACAAGATTTTTCTCCTAGTTTTGTTTTTGCAGGTTGCAGAGAGTTTATCCTTGAGAACATCAAAATATCAGTATGGATTCTTCTTCATCTATAATCCTGAATCCCTTCAAATATCATGAATGGAAATCCAAAATTTGTAATCTATTGCACAGTAAGGGACTATACAGAGTTACTCTAGCTTTGGATAATGAGCCCAATGCCATGATTGAGAAAGCTAAGTGGCATAATAGGTTGGATGAAGCCTATGGATTGCTTTGCCTCTTTATTTTTCCTGACCTACTCTTACATCTAGATGGCTTGACCACTCCAAACCAAGTATGGACCAAAATTGCGTCTCTCTTCGGAGTTAAAGGTGAGATAAGAGCACATCAGTTGGAAATTGAGTTATTCTCAATGAGTACAAGCAGTTTCAATTATATTGAGGGTTTCTTCACCAAGTTCAAGTCACTTGTTTTAATGATCAAACATTGTGGGATTGAGAATAAATATGATCAATTAATCCTTTCCATTCTTTCACAATTGGGTCATGAATACTTAGTTTTTGTTTCTACTTTTCATGTTACTAGGCTTGTTGTTTCTAACTGGAAAATGTCTTCTTTGTGTACTTTCTTTGAGTCGCTAACAAAGGAGAAAGATAAATTGATTCAGATGGGAGCTCTTAGATATTCCAAGGGAAAGTATCATGCTCTCATAGTTCAAGGAATCAAGAATACCAAATCCAAAGAAAATCAAATTGTGAAAGAGAAGAAGCCAAAGTCAGAAATTGAAGATGAAAGTTCGAAGCCTACTGATGAAGATTCAGTGAAGAAGGTTGAGAAAAAAGGGAGAAAATCCAAGTGTTATTATTGCAGAAAATGATTTCATTCAGAGAAGAAATGTTTCAAGAAGAATATGGACATCATGTCTCAGATTCTTGAGAAGCACAACATCGAAGTTCTAGATGTGCTAGAGAAGTTTGTTGATTCTTCAGAACACTATCATAGTGTGCATTTCCAAGGTGATATAAACTATGAATTGAGTGCCAGAGTAAAATCATTTTATTCTGTCTCTGATATAGATTCATTTTCCTATATATCAGAATCAGAAATATCAGATCCTTTTTTGATAATCCACCTATCAGTCTCCTAAATTCATCTCTCAATAATTGTGATTTTTCACTAGATACTGAGTTGTCTTTAAGCAACTCTTCCTTACTCCATAATTCTGATTTAGAAGCATGTTTTAAGGCTGATATACATGTCAAGGACTAATTCATACCACCATCCATACCATATACCATACCTATGAATAATCCTAATATTATACAAATCCCAAGTTCACTAGCCAATTCCTCATTGGTCTCTTATGCAGTGTTACTTATATTACATGGTTTGAAATCTTGTTTATCTTTCACTGGTTGGTTAACCATGACCTTAGTCATATTTGGAATGATATTACACATGTTTGGATATGTTATAAACACTTATGGTTCAGATATCAATTCCATTCATCATTCAGATTTTTACACTCATCAATTTTCCCCAGTTGCTCATAGTTTTCCTAGTCTAGCCCTATATCCTCATGGATTCAATGAAGCCTTTGTATTTGTTGTTCCATATGATAATGTTTCTGATATATGATATTTTTTCAGCCTCATATCATATATGGGAAGGTGTTACATAAAATTGGAATAATTACATGTGATTCACATCACAATTTTGCAGTTATTCAAGGAATTTAGTGTGTAACAAATTGTCTTAATTTTTGTACTTTTTGGGAAGGAGTATGCACAACTTTATTTTCCATTTCATATTTTGTTTGAAAATAATAGTTTGTTAGCAGCAATAAGAATTCAAAATAATTCTCCTACTTCATCATTTGAAGAGATACCAGGAGTCTCTCCACTTCCTTCTTGCAGATTCTACACTCTAGCGCATAATCATGGAGTTCGTGATTTCTTCATCAAGTCTTTCACCAAGAAGCAGCTCATTCAAGTGAAGATAAAGACCTACTTAAGACATGTTAATTCAAATTGTGTGCCTTTTCCTAGTTGATTTTTGTACCCAGGAAAGTGATCCCCTAATGAATTTTTCCTAAGTCATTAAAAGGGGAAAATTAAAGTGACCCTTTGCAATTAATAACTTCAGATGAGTTTTTAATTTTCACTTTAGAGAATAAAGTGAATTTTTGATAAATTTAAGTGAGGTGAGTAAAATTAATTTTGGAGAGAATTTAAAGTGCATTTAATCTCATCCATCCATCTAATTCATTTTGGGCCCTTAGATTAGATGACTATTCAGCTTCCTCATTTAGACACCAAAAGGGCAAGGGAAGGCATTAGAGTCTCATTGTGTTTTTCATGAAAATTGGAGAGCACAAAAGGAGAAAAAATCACAGACAGAGAGAGAAGAGCAGAATGCACGTTTCCAAAGTTCGTGCAGCAGTAGAAATTACATTTCTATACAGCATGTTTCCCGAAGAAAATTTTAGGCACTTTTTCGAGGCAGTTTTTCTAGGCATGATTTCGAGAAGAAGAGAAAACAAATCCCGAGAACGAAATTCCGTACAGTACATGCATTTGGCATGGAAATCGAGGTAGTTTGTACAGTCCATATGGTATAGCATTGGGCACAAAAATTGATTTAGTTTGCACAATCAATTTGGCACGATTTTCGAGGAAGCTAATTGGCAAAAATTTTGACTGTAAAATTTCTGAATTCAGTCAATTTGCTGAGAACTATGGTTGAGATAATTTTATCTTTGTTTTTTGCTGTAATTTGATTTTATTGCAGAAAATAAAATTCTCTCTCTCTAGAACAGGTTTTCCCCGAAGGTTGGGGTTTTTCTTGGGTCATTTGACCAAAAAAATTGAGTCTAATTTTTTATGTGTGGCTGTGTTTTTCAATTGCTGCTCATTAAAAGTGGTGAAATTCTTCATGTGTTTCAGTCATAAATTGTTTATGAGAAATGACTTAATTTGCAGTTGAAATTAAATTGGGTTGGGCATTAAACAATAATGAAAATAGTGGTTGAAAGTGGGTTGGGGGAATGATGTAAATTTTACATGGTATCAGGACTTTGTTAGAGAAAGAGAAGAATTTTACACAGTGAAAAATTTCAGACTATTAGTGATTTCTTATGTCAGTGGCCAGCACCTTGCTGAGACTTGAACTTTGCAGTGAAAATGGAAACATGACTTAGGTTGGAGGATAGGCTTGATGGGGCTGGGAATTTTGTCCCATGGAAAGCTAGACTAGTGCTCATAATGGAGGAAAACGAGTTACGGGATGAAGTGGTTAACAATACAACAGTGAATCTTATTGTTGTTCCCGCTTCCACCTATGCACAAGCACTTATTGCCTTCAACAAGAAGGACATTAAGGCTACAAGGATCATTCTATATGCAGTTAAAGATCATGTGATACCACACATTTATAGTAAAGCCTATGCATAGTAGATGTGGGATGCTTTGACCAGCTTGTTTCAAAGCTCAAATGAAAATAGGAAAATGGTTTTGAGAGAGAAATTGAAGAGTAACAAGATGGCCAGATCTGAGGGAGTGATTCCCTACCTTACTAAGATATCTCAGGTGAGATATGAGCTTGCAGTAGTAGGGGAGGTTGTTCCTGGTTCTGAGCTAGTGTGGATAGCTTTGAATGGGGTTGCAAATCCTTGGGATGTTTTTGTCAAGGCTATAGTAGCTAGGGAGAACTTGCATTCTTGGGACAGGATTTGGGATGATTTTGTTCAGGAGGAGACCCAGAGAGGTCTTGTGCAGGGTAGCTCTTCTACTAGCGGGGAGGATGAGGAGAATGTGGCTTTGACTTCCAAGGGAAATAAGAATTTCAAGAAGGGTGGGGATAAGAAGCAGGATGGACAAAAGAATGAATTGAGAACTGTAAAGTACTTTTCTTGTCAGAAGCTTGGGCACTGTGCTGGATAGTTTCCATAGAAGAATAAGAAGAAGCAACAACAGACAACAAATTCAGTAGAGGTTGAGGAGTTTACAGCTAGATTTGAGATAGTTTTCTCTCTATGCGGGGAATGCTGATAGAGAGAGAACATCCATCATCATCAGTGCAGGCATTTATATTGAGAGGGATTATTCTTTGTTGGCTGGCCATTCTTTTAGTGCATCCACCACCAACACATGGTATATTGACAGTGCAGCTTCGAGCCACATGAAAGGTGCTCGAGAGATGTTCTCTGAGCTTTCACAAGCAGGGATACATGTGGAGTTCGTGTTGGGGGATGACACAGTTGTTAGAGCTATTGGGAGTGGAACCATTATATTTCAGAGAGAGTCCATGAGTCCCATGACTTTGAGAGACGTATTGTTTGTACCTGGGATGAAGAAGAACTTGATATCAGTTTCCATCATCGAGGGTAGGGGTTTTGGGGTGTCCTTTCTAGATGGACATGTGTGTGTATTTCCCAATACTAGAGGACCATTGGCCTCTTACACCATTGCAGTCAGATGTGGGAATTTGTACAAGCTCTTGTTTCATCCTCGGCATGCTTTGACATAGGAGTGACAGTGAGCTTTGTGAGCTATGGAATAGGAGGATGGCTCATATGCATTATCCAGCTTTGAGGATGTTGAGGTACTTGGTTACAAGTTTTCATAAGTTCATCACTAAGCATAGTGATGTATGCAGGGGGTGTGCTTTGGGAAAGCACATCGAGACTGTTTTTACGAGTAGTGATAGCAAGTTAGCATGATTATTTGATTTGATAGATTCTGACTTGTGTGGTCCTATGTCATAGGTTTCTCTAAGAGGTTTTGATTATTATGTGGCATTCATCGATTACCATTCCAGGAAGACCTAGATCTACTTCATAAGGATCAAGAAATATAAGGATTTCTTGCAGAGGTTCCAATAGTTCAAAGCTCTTGTGGAGAACCATACTGGGAGGAGGATTCAAGCATCTCAAATCAGATAACGAGGGTGAGTATACCTCCAAGGAGTTCGATGAGTATTGTATACAGGAGAGTATTCAGAGACAGTTGATAGTACCATGCACTCCTGAGCAGAATGGAGTGTCAGAAAGGAAGAACTGATCTATTGTTGGATCAGCGAGAGCCAAGTTGCATGATTAGTCACTTCCTTTATTTCTTTGGGTAGAGGCATGTAGTACAAATGTTTACCTTCAAAACAGGAGTCCCCATCGTGCCTTAGGGAACAATACTCCTATGGATATGGTCACAGGAAAGAATCCTAAGGTGAGTCACTTTTCGTATATTTGGTTTCCTGACTTTTACACATGTCCCTTATGAGAAGAGGACAAAGCTTGAGCCCACAGCAGAGAGAGGCATCTTTGTGGGGTATGATGAGACTTCAAAGGCCTTTCGCATTTATCATATGCATTATCCAACTTTGAGGATGTTAAGGTACTTGGTTACAGGTTTTCCTAAGCTCAGCACTGAGCACAGTGATGTATGCAGGGGGTATACTTTGGGAAAGCACACCGAGACGGTTTTTACGAGCAGTCATAGCAGGTTAGCATGAGTATTTGATTTAAGACATTCTAACTTGTGTAGTCCTATGTCATCTATTTCTCTAAGAGGTTTTGAGTATTATGTGGCATTCATCTATTACCATTCCAGGAAGATTTAGATCTACTTCTTGAGGAGAAAGAAATCTGAGGAGTTCTTGTAGAGGTTCCAAGAGTTCAAACCTCTTGTGGAGAACCAGACTGGGAGGAGGATTCGGGCACTCAAATCAGATAACGGGGGTGAGTATACCTCCAATGAGTTTGATGAGTATTGTATAAAGGAGAGCATTCAGAGATAGTTTACATTACCATACACTCCTGAGCATAATGGAGTGGCAGAAAGGAAGAAACGATCTATTATTGGAGCAGCGAGAACCATTTTACATGATCAGTCACTTCCTTTATTTCTTTGGGCGGAGTCATGTAGTACAGTTATTTACCTTCAGAACAGGATTCCCCATCGTGCCTTGGGGACCAAGACTCCTGAGGATATTTTCATAGGAAATAATCATGAGGTGAGTCATTTTTGTATATTTGGTTTCCTGACTTTCTCACCTGTCCCTTATGAGAAGAGGACAAAGCTTGATCCCACAACAGCGAGAGGCATATTTGTGGGGTATGATGAGACTTAGAAGGCCTTTCACATTTATCTTCCTACTCTTAGGAAGTTTTTTATAATGTGGGAAGTGAGATTTAAGGAGGAGTGGGCCTTTAGGAAGTCCAAAGACTCAGTGCAGGGAGAGCAGCAGGTTCCCACACCTCAGGTAGCTTCACGGGTACCTTTAGTACATGTGACAGGTTCACAGGTTTCCATGGTTACTGGAACACATAGTATAGGCACAGGATCTTTAGGTTCAATGGTTCAACCAGCAGGTTCTTCGGGGACAGGTTTCAATTCTCAAGTTACAAGTTCATAGATTTGACTAGTTGTTGGTTCACCAGCTCCTGGTACATAGGTTTCTGGTCCTTCTACTTCTGGGATTTCCTCAAATGATGAAAGACCAGTTTGGGAGAAACCTTCAAGGAAGAAGAAGCCTAAATGGCTTCGGGAGACCCTGAAGGAAGATAAGGAGTTTGGAATGCCCAAGGAGCCAGTGAGGACTATAGTGATGCCAGATAGGTTGGGTATGGCCTTGGTTTCTGGTCTTCGTGATTTGGATCCATCTACTTTTGAGGAGGCATCTCAGAATCATGTTTGGATAGATGCCATGATGGAAGAGTACTATTCCATCATCAAGAGCAATGTTTGGGAGATTGTTCCAAGAACTTAGGAGAAGTCAATGGTGACTTCTCGTTGGATTTACAAGGTAAAGCATGCTGCATATGGTAGTGTGTAGAAATACAAGGCTCATTTTATGGCACGAGGGTTCTCACACATAGAGGGATTTGATTATGATGAGACCTTTGCACTGGTTTCACGCTATACTTTTATCATATCATTGATTTCCATTGCTGCGAAAATGGGTTGGAAGATCCATCAAATGGATGTGAAAACTGCATTTCTCAATGGAATCATATAGGAGGAGGTTTGTGTGGAGCAGCCACAGGGCTTTGAGATTCATGGCAGATAGTCTCATGTGTGCAGGTTGAATAAATCCTTGTATGGGCTGAAGCAAGCTCCTCAAGCTTCGTATTCCAAGATAGACTCTTATTTATTGTTGATGGATTTTCAGAAGAGTGAGGCTTATACAAATTTATATTTCATCATGGTTGGAGATGATCCACTCATCCTTATATTGTATTTGGATGATTTGTTTATCACAGGTGAGGAGATACCTATTGCAGTTTGTAAGAGATATCTTGCTTAAGAGTATGAGATGACTGACATTGGGTTGATGCATTATTTTTTTGGATTGGAGGTTTGGGAGGAGCCTAGTCATATTTTCCTAGGGTAGGGAAAGTATACAGTAGATATTCTGAGGATATTTCATATGGAGGATTACAGGCCGATGTCTACACCTGTGGTCACCAACTAGAAGAAGATTCATGCTTCTAAGGGAGAGTTGGTGGATCCTACCTTATATCGTCAGCTCATAGGTTCGTTTATGTATCTGGTCAACTCTATTCTAGATCTATGTTTTTCGGTGAACAATCTCAGTTAGTTCATGGTGGAGCCTAGGATGGTGCAATGGGTTGCTACAAAACATGTGTTGAGATACCTTATAGGTACAGTAGATTACGGTCTGGATTATAGGGATCGGATGGGGTTAGATTGATTGGATTCATGGATTAAGATTGGGCAGGTAATGTGGTAGACTGAAAGAGCACTTCCAAATGTTGTTTCAACTTGTGATCAGCAGTAGTGTCATGGTTCACTCGGAATCAAAAGTCTATTGCTTTGAGTTAGGGATGGGCCGAGTACATGGCAGCCATTCATGTTAGTTGCGAGGCATTGTGGCTTCGCAAGTTATTGATGGATTTATTTGATCAAGAGATTAGGCCTACAGTGATTTAATGTGACAATCAGAGTTGCATCCGGCTTTTTAAGAATCATGTATTTAATGAAATCTCAAAGCATATTGAGATCAGATACCATTTCATATGTCATTATGTTCAGAGAGTAGCTATGGATTTGCAATACATTTCCACTGATGAGCAGGTTGCATATATCCTAACAAAGTCTATTGGAAAAGGCAAGTTCATTCATTTCAGAGATAAGTTGGGTGTGGTGCCAAAAATATTCCTTGGTAAGAGGGAGTGTTGATTTGTATACCTAGGAAAGTGTTCCCCTAGTGATTTTTTCCTAAATCGTTAAAAGGGGAAAATTAAAGTGACCCTTGCAATTAATAACTTGAGATGAGTTTTTAATTTTTACTTTAGAGAATAAAGTGACTTTTTGATAAATTTAAGTGAGGTGAGTGAAATTAATTTTGGAGAGAATTAAAAGTGCATTTACCTCATCCATCCATATAATTCATTTTGCGCCCTTAGATTAGATGATTATTCAGTTTCCTCATTTAGACACCAAAAAGGCAAGGGAAGGCATTAGAGTCTCGTTCTGTTTTTCATGAGAGTTGGAGAGCACAAAAGGAGAAAAAAATGCAGGCAGAGAGAGAAGAGCAGAGGGTATGTTTCCCAAGACCGTATAGCAATAGAAATTACATTTATGTACAACACATTTCTTGAGGAAAATTCTAGGCATGATTTTTGAGGCAATTTTTCTGGCCACAATTTTCAAGAATAAGAGAAAAAATTCATTGGGAATGGAATTTCGTACAGTCTGTACAGTGAGCACGTAAATCAAGGAATTCCATACAATCTGTATGGTGTCATGGGCACAAAAATCGAGGAACTTCACATAGTTAGTTTGGCACAGTTTTTGAGGTAGCTAGTTGGCAGAAATGTTGACTCTAAAATTTATGAATTCAGTCACTTTATTGAGCATTGTGGTTGATATAAGTTTATCTGTGTTTTTGTTGTACTTTGATTTTATTGTAGAAAATAAAATTCTCTTTCTCTAGAACAGGTTTTCCCTGGAGGTTGGGGTTTTGCCTAGGTCATTTGACCATAAAAATTCTGAGTCTGATTTTTTATGTGTGACTGTTTTTTAAATGTTGCTCATTAAAAGTAGTAAAATTCTTCATTTGTTTCAATCATAATTTTCTTATGATAAATGACTTAATTTGCAGTTGAAAGTAAATTGGGTTGGGCATTTAACAATGATGAAAATGGTGGTTAAAACCGGGTTTGGAGGAATGTTGGAAAATTTACAGTCCTTTCTTGAGGGAGGATTTTCCCCATGTGGTTTTTCCTCTTTCCTCACTTTTTTGGACAAGAATAATTGTAAAGGGTGACCATAGCCTTGTTGTTGGGCCCTATATACACCTATATATCATCACGAAGTGAGACTTAAATGGGGCTGTGGGAATATAATAGACCCACTTCATAACTTAGGATAAAATATTTAATCAATTTTGGTTAGTTTCCTACCCACTAGCCTAGATAGTTGGCATCCACTTGCACTACATAGTCAACACTTGCCATATATACCTCAGGAACACTTTAATACTGATTTTGGGTTCATCCTGTCTACTTTATTGACTGCCAGAATTAGTAACTGCGCTTTCCTGCATATTATGCCTTATTATGCTTTTATCCAGCTTTTATGTGGATAAGGTAAAGCTAGTTAACTAGGAAACTACTATCTTTTGTTTCCAACCCGTCCTCCATGATTTTGAGAGAGAAATTGAAGAGTATCAAGATGGAAAAAGTTAAGGGAGTGATTCCCTGCTTTACTAAGATATCTCAGGTAAGAGATGATCTTGCAGCAATAGGGGCGGTTGTTCTTGGTTCTGAGCTAGTGTGGATAGCTTTGAATGGGGAGGTGCCCTCCCTCATTTGTACAGACTTCACTCAAGCAATTGCACATGCGAGATATATATATATATATATAGAGAGAGAGAGAGAGAGAGAGAGAGGCAATAGATTGTGACAAGGGATCTTCTATTCTTGTTCTTGGGGTATTACACTGTACTTGGTCGAATTCTACATCGAGGAAGTTTTGTTGGGTCTTCTCTCCCATGAGGGTTTCCTAGGATAAATATTTGTGTTCTTTTTTGTGGTTGTGATTTTCTTTCTTTCAGTGATCATTTGCTTATGGTTAGGATATTATGATGATAAATGTTTTAAGATCTTGTATAACGATCAAAATTCTAACATGATGAAGGTCTTTCAAACGTGTGATCAACTTGGAGCAATTGAGGAGAAGGTTGAAGACAAAGAGTTAGTAAAGAGGGCACTTAATGGGTTCCCACCTAAATGGGAAACAATTGTCTAGGGAATTTGTTCTAAATAAAACCTTTCCTTCTAGGAAATATTGTAGGATGATTGTATCCAAGAGGAAACTTGGATGGAGTAAAAGGAAAATAGAAAAGGAGGTGATAGCGGTGGTCATGTCGTATTTGCTCAAGCAAATAAGGAAAAAAGTAAAGGACCCATTAAGGGAAAAGGAAAGAGTGAGGATTCATCCCACATCTAGGGAAGAAGGACTTGAGAAAAATCAAGTGCTTCAATTGTCATAAGCACAACATTTATACATCATAATGTCTTTCCGTGAAAAATGGAAAAAGGAATCAACAGTAAAAGCAGGTGGCAACCTTTTTAGAAACTCAAGTGGGCTAGTTTGTTTCCAGGCTCAAGAAGGATTTCTATATGGTGTCTTGCCTTTCTACTAACATATTTCCAAGGAATTCTTGGTATGAGGACAACGAAGCACCAAATCATATGACATGAGGCTGGGAGTTAATTTCAAATCTGGAAGACCACAACTATGGGGTTCAGGTGGAGCTTCATGATGATACCACATACCTAGTAGTAGGAGTTGGTACCATTCCCTTTTGACTCCAGGCAAGAAATTCTTTAGACTTTTAAAAGGTGTTGTTTATCCATGTTTTAGGAAGAATTTTCTTTCAGTTTCAATCATGGAAGATAAGGGTTATGGAGTAAAGTTCAAGAACCAACAAGTCTTCATAAATCCGAGGGAATCTATTCCATAAGAAAGTCAGGTGATTGGGGTTAGGGAAGGAAATTTAATGTTGTAGGGTAAACATATTTTAACCCTAGTTCATAACACATAAAACTTGTGCAAGTTGTGGCACAAGAGGATGGGGCACCTACATTGCATACTGTGAGCGAGATAGAAGTCTTATAGATATCAGTATTGAGAAACAAGGGGTCTGTTTAGGGTGCATGCTTAGCAAGAATGCCAAGGATACTTCCCCAAGTAGTGACCATAGATCTAAGGGGATATTATATCTGATGCATTCAAATGTTTATGGACCGATGTCAGTAACATAAATATTAGGAAGCATGTAGTATGTTTCCTTCATTGATGAATTCTCTCATAAAAAATGTATCTACTTCATGAGGGCCAAGGATGAAGTATTTAAAGGGTTTTTGGAGTTCAAATCTCTCATCAAGAATAAGACAGGGAAGAAGGTCAAGGTTTTGAAATCAAACAATGGGGGTGAGTACACCAATTATTTTGATGGTTTACATAAGGATGCAGGAATCAAGAGGGATTTAATTGTTTTATACAACCCACAATAGAACATGGTTGTAGAGTGAAAGAATCAATCCATCATAGGGGTTGTTGAGGCCATGATCCATAATCAATATTTACCCATGTCTATTTGCAAAGAAGCATGAAACACAACAGTCTACATCCAAAACAAGTGTCTGTAAAAAATCTTGGAGAACAAGAAACTAGAGGAGGCTTCACTGATGTGAAACCAAAAGTGAGCAATTTTCATATCTTTGGTTGTCCAATTTATATCCATGTACTTGTAGAGAAGAGAAACAAGTTGGAACACTCCAATAATAAGGGTTTGTTCATTGGATACAGTGAGACTTCAAATTCATACAAGGTCTATGTTACAAAGTTGAGAAAGACAGTAATTGGGGATGTAAGGCTCAAGGAAGACTTTAAATTTAGGAAATATCATGATCCTATTCTACTGACAAAGGATGAGGAGGAAGTTTCAAAGTTTGACCCAGGGTCACCAAAGACATTATTATTTTTTAGTTTAGGACAACAATCTACAGGTGAAGAGGAGGAGACATTAACCCCTTCTAGTTCTGTTAGGAGACGTTGATGGTTCACACGGACATTGAGGGATGCTCATGAGTATGTAGAAGCTCCTAGCAGCACATTCAAGGGGAACATGTTGGGTGTGGATCCTGAATATTATTTAAATCGTGTTCAGATTCTCGACCAAGCTATGGGGGGGCATTTTTTTGCCATTGAAATGTGGCAAAAATTGCCTTGTAAAATGTTGTAATTTCATAGTCAATTTGAGTCGTTCATTAGATATCAAATATGACAGTAGAAAATATGTTAGGGATTTTACCCCTAGAAGGCAAACCTATTTTGTATGAGGAATTGTATTACAACTATGTTTTGTATTGTGAAAGACGATACTATGAGAGAGAGCAAAGAGGAAGTTATAGCGGATGTGTTGCGGGTTATATTCCTTCATTTTGTTGGACAGTTTAATTGAAAGGATTGGCAATTTCTGTGTGGAAATAGCCCATATTGGGTGAACCACATTATATTGGTGTCTCTCTTGTATTGTGTTTATTTCTTTTATCTATGCATCTTGTTTTGTTCTATTGTTCTTTGATCCTATTTTCTAACAGAACAAACCTACGAATAAGTTTCCAAAATACGTGGCATTGATGAGCAACATCATAGATTTCGAGCCTTCCATTTTTCAAGAGGATGCAGAACAACAAGTGTGGCGGGTGTTAGCACCTTCTATGTTGAACAATTGAAGGAAGATAAGATCAAGAAATGATAAGGGGTAAATAAAAATTGGTGAAATATGACCAAAAGGCACGCATTAAAAAATTGGCAAATGTTAGTATTCATGATTTTTTACCAAAATGTGCACTTTGGTTATTTTACTACATAATTGAAGAATGTACATTTGTGGTCGTGCGGATCCACGGTCGTAAAATGACTCGCTAGGAAAATTTGCATGAGAACGCAGTTTTGCCGAAGAGCGGAATGGGTTAACGAGTTAACAGGATCGATGGTCAGGAGATAATGTAACGTCCCTGACCCTCCAACTGGTGAAGAGGACACTACCATGGCATTAACCATTCGGGCTACCAACCCCATGAGCATGCGAATTCATAAAAATGATGAAACAGAATGCATTGAAGTAGAACATACACAAATGCAATTATTTATCATACACAGTGGAAGCAACATACATTCATACAAGCATTCATTCAACATGTTCACCATAATCATTAACAGTAAATAGGATTGCAGAAGTAAAATAGACAAGGTTACTTATCTTATGAAGAACTCGTTCCGCAACCAGCTACGTCGCTGCAACGTTCCACCCAACCATAGGCCAGCGTGCTCCTTAATCTCTCAGCAACGCTGCCACCCCTAAGCTGGGAATGATTCTCCAAGGAATAAGGAACAAGCAGGCTTACACATAGCCAAAAATACACAAAACACAGCCAAGCCAACACAGTTGGGTTTATCAAGCCATCAACAAGGCAGCCAAGCCAACATGGTCAGGCTTATCAGGCCATCAAGGAGTTGTGAAAGGCTAAATTCTAAGTTGGTGAGCTCATTATAGAGCCAGGAACACCTACACCAGAACTAGCCTGACTTCTAAGACACCCACACACACCCAACACAAGGAATCAGTCCCTTCTCTGCTACACAGTCCCTCAGGCCCTGCATTCCCTTCCAGTGCTATTCAGGGGTTGTGGAGAATAAAGCCAGCCCTCTAGCTCTGTCTGTGTGGTTTCCAAACACACCAGGTTTATCAAGCAAACCAAGCCCCCATCCCTGCTCCCAAAACAGTCCGAAGACCAACCATTGCATGCATGCAATCAATCAGCAGTTACAACTTAGACAGGGAAACGGCTCCTGAGTCGTTCTTAGCCCTATCGTGGCCAAAACGACTCCCAAGCGAAATACAACAGTCCCAAAACGTATCAGTAAACACAACTCACAACATGGGGAAAACAACAGTCCATCCTAGACAACGAAGTCACTGGGAAAACTTACACAGACCACGCTGGGAAAGAAAATACAGTCTCCCAACCTATGCATGAGGGAAACTTGCACCAGACCTCAAAATATAGAGGGAAAAACATATGCACGAGCCACAATTCGGTAAGGAAAACTTACACACTGTCCCTGAGTGTAAAAATGGCTCTCCACAGGGAAGATCGTGAGCGATAGTGACCGAACGGCCCCAGCTTGCTGCGTGAGTAACAACAACGCAGAACCCAGTGCATGAGTGAAGACTTACACTAGATACCAAATACAGATCGAAACACACCCGATCCCTCTTTGTGCAAAATGTGGATGACAGTGGAGACGGCTCCTCCCTCTTGGTTGCGTAAGACCAAACAGGAAAAAAAAAAAACCTGTGCATGAGAAAAATGAACAGACCACCGTCCCTGCGTGAGGATAAATAGACTATCGAGAGAATGTGTAGTCAGAAGTGCTTGAGTGTTTTAGCACTGTTGTGGAGAGAATGCAGTGTCTACTGGAGTGATGGTGGTGGTTTGCTTGCCATCGTGAGGTCAACCACGTTGGTGGAGTGTGTGGGTGGGCAAGGACTGACAATTCTGCCACACTCCACTCCCAGCCATAATTGCCCCAACTAACAGCATATCTTTTAATGGTGGTGGTTGGATAAGACAAGGTGGTGACACATGGATTTTCTCTCATGGCTCAAGGTTTGACAATTCCCCCACCCTTATCCTTGTGAAAATCATGCCCCTTCTCAATTTAGTTGCCGCGAACGTAGCTGGTTGGGTTATTTAATTAAAAGATGCATATTTACATGATGACAAAACTTGATGTGTATGCCGCATGACCCGATATGCCATTGGTGACAATTTCAACCTGAAACCTAGCATAACCAATCGATGGTGGGGCCTTGGCCTTTAGCTCCGCACCATGATTATTACAATATATACATCATGTACATTTAATGCAACGGGGTCAAAACCGGGGTGTTACAGATAAGGCGGATTAAATCTACAGCCATAAGGTAATCCACGGTATAAAGATGCAAGGTTAAATGAAGATAAAGGCTGGCGGATTTTGTAGAATGGGTTTGATCCAACGGTTCAAATGAGAGATGTAATATGATCAACGGCTATAATCTAATCTGGAGCTTGAACTTGTAAGATAGTTAAAACAGATGAGTGGTAGCGAAATTCAAACTGCTTTCCACATGGCGTTCTTTAGTGAGTTCCGCTGAGGAAAGTGGTAAAGGAAAAAACAGCTTGTTGGAGGTCCTGGAACCATTATTCATCGTATAAAAGTGAGTTGACGAAGGTAAAGTTATTTTTGTTTGCATGTTGTCGGTGAAAAGAAGAAGAGAGAGTGCGCCATCATTTTCTGAAAGTCAATTCTTACACATCTGTCAGTTACCAGGTAAGCCTAAATTCTGAGATTCTTGTTGAAGACTTGTTGTGGTTGCTTATTATGGAAAAAGATCATATTTTGGGGGTATTATGCAGGGTTCTGGATGAAAGAGAAGAAGCATTTATTGATAGGGAAAGGAATTTTTTTGACCCTATTTTGTCAGTATGCAGTGTATTTGTTTCAAAGGAACGTCTATGGAAGTATAGGTTACAGGGAAATGATATCCTAAATGTCTGCAATTCTTTCATGTATTACTTTGTTGTCGAACAAACCCTACCTTTCCCGGAATTCGTCGCCTGGTGTGCAAACAATTATTCATCTTCTGAAAGGGTTATTATGAGTCGTACAACTTCAAAAATTCTTTGTAGAATTGACATGAAATGTTGAGTCTGACTGATAATTTTCCCTTAAACCCTGAGTCTTTCAATGAACAAGTCCTGATTGAGTTGTACAAAAATTGCGAAACAGAAATTAGATGTCAGTTCTTTTCCAGTATTTTAAAAGTCGGCCAGTCATTAGAAGGTTTATTTTTTCCATACAATGTCAGTATTTTCAGAGATGAAGTCCAGTTGTTCATGTCAATGGTTAGTCAGGTTTTGGTTCTGGATAATGATAAACATGTGAGAGAAGTCATTTTGGGTTTTTTGTTGAGTATAGGTTTGACTAACCATGAATCCAATTTAGTCCATTGTTTCAATCTTGATGAGCTTTTGGCTGAAGAAATCCATACCGAGTTAGTTGAGTTTCCCAAGGTTAGGTTTTTCAGGTACCAGTCATATTTTTTGAACATGCTATTGTGTTCAAATGTGTCAGAGTTACAGTTTTTATCTACCATGTTTGCTTCAGACCTTCCAAAGCAGATCAGCATGTTCGAATTTGTGAATACTATCATGGCTGAGGTATATAAAATTATTTTTGATGATGTCTTACCTAGGGTATTGGAAAACATGAGAGTCATGTTGCAATATTCTTCAGAAGACAGAACAGGAGATTGGTTTTTACACAAGGAATTTACTGTTATAAGAGTGTATGGGTTCACTGGATAACCATACAGGTTACCTGCCTTCTTAACACCAAGAATATTTGCATTAGAATTCATGAGACAAAGGTTGTGTGTAGAAGAGGAACACTTCGGAGCATTCAAGAAATCTTCTGATGTAAAATTCCCTCTAAAGGTTGGTCCTTTCATTTTCAAAAATAAAAGTGCTCTATTGGTGGTCAAAAAATTATTGGAAGTTATGGACTTTCAAAAAGAAAAAAAATGAATTATGACCCGCATCAAATTATTTCTTAGAGAAGGAAATTGAACAAAAAAAAACCATTTGATCATCAAGTTATTGAGGGGTTAGATAAAATGGCTAATCTTTTTAGTTTTGAAGAAGATCCAAAGGTTATGAAAGAAGGGATGACAGAAGCTGATGAAGATAAGAAAGATAAATTGGCGTTAACAGTTCAAATGTCTGTTAATTTTGGTGTTATTAATAATAGGACTCTTTCTGAAATAGATTGTATGGACGTGGATGAAGAGACTTCAAGTAAAAAAAATCAAAATGCAGCCTCAAAAAGAACTAATCATTTCAGAAGAAGTAGTTTCAGAAGACTTAAAGAAAATGGTTTTGTTTCAGAAAAAGTCTGTGCAATGCAACAATATTCTTTTGAAGATGAAGGTAAAATAGAATCTAGCTCTCGGTACAAGTCTAAGATAGAGCTGATGTCAAGTTATGCTGATAAGGAAATGCAGCCATTGGATGAAACTAAAAATCTGGTTCCTCGAGTTAGAAAATTCATTAATCAAAAAAATTCATTGATTTCTACTCAGGATGTAGAGAGAAATACCCTGAGATTTGTTGTGGTGAGTGATAAGAAGGTGTCTGAGATGGAGGTGAAGCTCGATAAAATTAGTGTCCCTGATAAAATACAGCTCCACAAACAAACCAGAGATGTCATCTATTCTGATTTGCTACATGCTACTGTGAAAGTTACTAGATTGCAATCTCTTGTAGATAAAATGGAAGTTCAGTTAAAACATGAGAAAGTTGAAAATAAAGCCAATTTGATTCAAATAAAGAAGCTACAGGGAGATATCATATGCTTAGGGACTGAACCAAATAATGTGAAAGCAACAAAGAAGCTTCTGGAAGAGAAATATAATACTATTCAAGTGTTGAAAAAGAAGCTCAAGGTCCCTAACACTCAACATGTTCAATCTTCAGAATTGATTGCACTACAAGAAGAAAAAGAAAAGGTCTACGAGGAAATGATGGATTACAAAGGGAAATTACTGAAGATGTAGGAGGAGAAGAACAAGTGGGAAACAGAAAAATTTGGGTTGACAACTAAGATTAAAGGGTTGAATAAAGGTCAAAATGAAGAAAGAGGTTATGGAGGAATTAATGAATCAGCCTTTCGTTGATATAGAAGAACCCCTTGTTAATGTCAAAAAACCATCAAATGAATTTTTTGTAGATGCTTTGCTAGTTCCCATGTCTCAAGTAAGTTTGAAGGAAGTGGAGATTAAAGGGTTAAAGGATGAGAATGAAAACATTAAGTTGGAATTGGCTAAAAGTATTGAAGAAAAGAATAAAGCTTGGAATGAGAAGAGTCAATTACAAAAAAAATTCAATGAACTGAAAGAGAGAAACACAGGAAAAGTTCCTTTACAGGGAGCTAAACATTTGACCTGGGATACCTTGTCTGTAGAAATCACTAAATTCAGACATTATTTAAATTTTATCGGTGATGAAAGTGCATTAGTAAATTTGGATGCTTAGAGATTAAAATTAGCAAACGAAACCATGGAAAAGAAATCTCTAAACACTGCTCATAATGCTATTAATTTTTTAAATTCTCTGACATATCAAGATCTGCAGGATATTGGGATCAAAGACAGGGTAGCTATTATATTGTGGGCAAAGAATTTTATTGATAAACATCAACTTATGAAAGTTGTGTAGGATAAAGCAAACTAGATGTCTTCTCAAATCAAAGATTTCAAGGTGGCTTTTCAAAATTTATTTGATGATGGCCTCCCTTCTTTTTGGGATGACGAAGGACGACTATTTTCTCAGGAACAGTATCATAGCCTATTGGTACATAATCACATGGATCATTCTAAGTCTGAGGATTTAGTCAAAGGATTAATGGGAAAGGTCATTGTTGAAAAGTTGACAAAAGATTTTGAATTGTTGGATCAGTTTTTAATTACTAAAAAGGGATTACCAGCTATGTCTTAAGAATCCTATGTAGATTTAGAGGTGTCTATAAGAGAAATGACGAAGTAAGACATTCCAAATGTAGAACAGTGGAAAATTGTGGAGAAATTTGGGAAAACCAAATACATATTACATTCATAAGGACAGGTGTTGCAGTTTCAGGAAGTTGTTTGTTCGTGGTACCTTGCAGTTGTGGATTTGCTATAATCAAGCAAGTTGTTATTTCAAACAAAGCATGTAATTATTATTCCTAATTATTAGGGAAATAGTTACAAGAACTTATGATTATCAATTAGTTGGTTTTCGACGTATTTGGAAGAAACTATTGTGTATATATTTGAATTTTACTGATGTATCAAGGGTTGGAACCTGGAAGATTGGACTTATGTTTTGTGAGAACCTTTTTGAATAAAATTACAGAGCCAAATGCTAGTTTATCTTCAAATATTTATGTATTGTTTATGTTATAGTCTGTGCTTTCTTTCCCTATGAATGTTTTCTAAGTGTTTACCTTCCATTTTGTTTTCTTTCATGTCTGAACATAGTGTGTAATAGTTTCAGAATTCATACATGTTATGCTCTGGCTATTGTTTCATATATTCACAAATCTTTCTTATAAAGTTGATATGGAATTCATCTTGTGATGCTCTATATTAATGGATTGTTCATGTTTCTTTCCTATTTCCCGAAAATCAATGAATGACTGTAACTGAATAATTATCTTGCCTTTGTTGAGGTTCTTAGCAGACAATTTTGTATTATTTTCATTTGGTTTGACTCCATATCCCAATGGTTATATGTTTTGTTTCAACCATCTACATAACTTAAAATTGTTGATTCATATATCTGGCCTTGTTAAATATGTATTCGATAGATCCCTCTCTGGAAAGAAAAGCCAGTTTCGTTCTAAAAGTGGTTTTGTTGTTACCTTGAGATTGCCTTTCACAACCTTAGGTATATTTTGAGTGATAACAAATTGGCGCCATTGTCGAGGAACGAAGGTGCAAATTAGCCCTGGGAAAAACAACAAATATTATAGTAGATCAAGAAAAGGATTTCTGGGGGCAAACAGAAATTTTTGTGAGTAACGAAGGTTGTACATTTTCCCTGGCGATTCTAGTTTAAATTCTATCAAGATTTTAGAAGACATCCTAGCTTTGAATAGACATACACGAGGTAATTCTGATGCTGAATTTTTATGATGTCTAGAAGATCTAAAAAATTTATTTAGAAAAAGAGGCAAAGAAAAAATAGATATTTCTCTGTTTGGTGCATCGTCTTCTCAAGATTTTAATAGCATACTTGATCAAGAATGGGAAACTAATGTTGAAAAGGGTTTGTTAAAATCTAAATCTGAGTCTGATCTTAAAAATATTGAATTCAACCCTCGTAGATTAGAATCCTATTTACTTGATTCTCTTTGGCAATATCTTCAACAGTCTGCGAAGGTTGAAGAAACACCTATTGTTCAAACCATTCAAACTTCCCTAGTTCGTCCAAATCCACCTAGACCAATGGCAGCTAGGTTTTCTTCTTTGCGATTTCCTGCTGTATTGCATGATCTTCCCCAAAACTATTCCCAGAGAATTTATTTATTTGATGGAGAGGGAGGTATAACAGCAAAACAACATGTGGCAAAATTTGAAGATTTTATTGACCTGGAGGAAGTTGATTATGTAGATGTTAAAATGAGGTTGTTTGCTCAAAGCCTATTAGGGGAAGCAAAGAAATAGTTTAAATATTTGCCAGCTGCATCAATTCTGGCATTTCAAGCTTTCCAGAATGTGTTTTTAGAAAGATGGGATGATAAACAAAGCCCTTTACAGCTTCATTCCCAGTACAATAATCTTAAGAAATGGGGTTTTGAATCTGTTCATGAATTTTCAAGAAGGTTTATGAGAGGTTATAATTCAATCCCAGATGATATAAAGCCTTATGCAAATGTTGCAAAACTTCATTATGCTGAAACCTTTGACAATGACTTTGCATTTTCATTAAGGGAGAGAAAGTCGGTGAGTCTTGCTGCTATGTTCACAGATGCTTTAGAAGTGGAAGCAAATATGATGGCAAGTGGAAAGATGAAGTAGAGAGATATTGATAGGAGGAAATTTAGAGAAGAAAACATGCCTTCTACTTCTTCTTCTGCCAATGATATTAAATTTGAAATGATGTTAAAAAAATGGATAAGTTGATGGATAGATTGACTATAGACAATAGATCATTTAACAGAGAACAGGCTGAACCCCAAACCAGAAATCTAAATTTCAGAAGGCCAAATCCTCCTATGCCTCCACAAAATAGGCAGAGAGATAAGAGAAATCCAAGGAATCAGGAAGAAAAAGAAATTCGACCACCTTTCCCTGAGAAATATGTTGCAGATGAAGAAGAGCCTGCTGAAAATGAAATTCATCTTTTTGGGGAATTGGATTCTAAGATATACCTCACTGAGGAAGAACATCATATGTTTTCACAGGAAGGTGATAATAATGATTTTGAGAAGGAATCAAAGCAGTATCAGAGAGGTTATTTGCATGCTATGGATGATGTACAAAGGAAGATTAAGTTGAGAAATAGAGATGTTGTAAATAAAGGGAGGATAAATTCAAATCAGCGTTCCACTAGTTCATTAAATACAGAAAGAAAAAAAAAGAAATGAAATACAAAAAGATCATGTTGTGAATAAAGAAGTTGAGAATAAAACAGAAAAAACAAAAGAAATGAAACAGACAACACTAGTAGATGTAGAGAAAGTTACTTCTATTTTCAATTTGCAAAATGAACTTTCAAAGTTGAAGATTTATGTTCCTTTTAATGGGTTGTTGAGAAATAATGAATACAGGGATACAATAACAAGAATGGTTAAGGGTCAAGGATAATTTCAATTAGACATTTTAGAATTGACAGATGATAATCCTACCATTTCATTTGGGCCAAAAGTTGAAAATATGGATGATAAAGAGGTTCCTCCTTTTTATTTGAGTTTGAATGTGCATGATATGGTTGTACATAATGCCATGTTAGAATCAGGTGCATCACATAATTTAATGCCTAGAGGAGTGGTAGAAGTTTACGGTGGGAAATTACGAGGCCATATAAAGATTTGTAATCCTTTGATTCTAGGAGGGTGAAGTGTCTTGGTTTGATTAAAGATATGGTGGTGTCTTTGAATAAATAGTCAGCCAAAACAATAGTGATGGATGTTGTTGTAGAATATATCCCACCAAAATTTGGAGTATTGTTATCAAGATCTTGGACCTCAAAGTTAAAGGGAAGTTTACAAATGGACATGTCATACGCTACTATTCCTGTCCAAAATGGGAATAGAAGGTTATATAGTGAGAAGAGAACACCTTATGTAGTAAGCAACCAAGATAGACCGGACATTCATAATATATATGTTGTTGATACTGATTTGGGATCTTCTATTTCCTTCAATGATATTGTTCCATGTGATCTAGAGTCTTCATTGCAAACTAAATCTGCAGAAAATGAAAAAGGAGTAAAGGAGCAAGATGTTTTGGAAAAGAAACATAAAAAAGAAGGATTGTGGACCATGTATTTTGATGGGTCTGTGGAAAAAGTTGGTGTTGGTGCTGGTGTATATATAATCTCTCCTATCAGGGATTTTAAAGCTTTATCATACAAATTATCGTTTGAATGCACAAATAATGTAGCTGAGTATGAAGCTTTGTTACTTGGGCTGCATGCATTGAAATATTTGGGAGCACAAAGGACACGAGATTTGGCAGATTCAGATCTTGTAATAAACCAGGTGAATGATAGTTATCAAACCAGACATCCCCGAATGAGGGATTATAGAAATGAAGTATGGGATATGTTTGGTAACTATTTTACAGAACATACAATTAAGGTGGTTCCTAGATATGAAAACAGAGTAGCTGATTCTTTGGCAGTTGCTGCTGGTAAATTTAAAACTCCAAATGCTGGTGAAAGAGAATACCAAGTGGACATTGTGAATAGACCATCCATACCTGATAATTCTAAATATTGGCAGGTATTTGAGGATGATATGAAAATAAAAATATTTTTAGAATTGTCTGGTGAATTTGTAAATACTCATATTGATGGTGAAAATGATAATTGTGAAAATTTCCAAGATACTGAAGAAAGTGAAGAAGAAATGATTAATACTGAAAAATTAAAGGGAACTTTAGGAGGAAAAGATATAATTCAATTGAAAAGTAACTTTATCCTGAGAGGTTTGATCCCCTTAGAGAAGCTTTTTTATCAAAATGATGTTGCAAAGGATCCAAAAGTGAAACCTGTTGACAATGCTGTTGAAGATAAAAAAATATTGGCACTGAAGAAAATCCAAAGATTGTGAAGCTGTCTAAAAATCTACCTGCCAAAGAGAAAGAAGAGTACGTGAACTTGATGAAGAAATATACTAATGTATTTTCCTGGAGTTATGAGGATCTTAAGGAATATGATACTTCAATAATACAACATACTATTCCAATCAAACCTATAGAAAAACCTTTTAGGCAGAAACTCAGAAGGATAAATCCAAAGCTGTTGCCGGTTATTGAGAAAGAAATCAAAAAATTGTTTGATGCCAAAATTATTGTGACTTTGAGATTTTCAAGGTGGGTTGCTAATCTAGATCCTGTCAGAAAGAAGAACGGAGAAATAAGGCTTTATATAGATTTCAGGAATTTGAATAAAGTCTCAATGAAGGATAATTATCCTTTACCAAAGATGGATCATTTTCTGCAGAAAGTGGTCGGATCAGAAAGAATTTCAACCATGGATGGGTTTTTCAAGGTACAATCATATCAAAGTGTTACCTGGAGATCAAGAAAAGACTGCTTTTACCACACCATGGGGCACATTTATGTATGAAAATATGCCTTTTGGTTTGATGAATGCAGGGGATACTTTCCAGCGTGCCATGGACATTGCTTTTGCAGGAGAAATAGGAAAATTTGTGGTAATTTATATGGATGATATCACTGTATATTCAAAATCTGACAGGGAGCATATTCACCATTTGGAAAAAAAAATTATAAAATGCAGAAAATTTGGTATATCATTGAATCCAAAAAAATCAAATTTTGCATTAGAAGAAGGCAAGTTATTAGGTCACATTATCTCAAAATATGGAATAAAGATTGATCCAGATAGAGTCAGTGCAATTTTGAAGGTAGGAGAACCAAGAAGCAAAAAGGAAATACAATCATTCCTTAAGCAGGTAAATTTCTTGCGAAGATTTATTCCCAGTTTTGTTGAAATACTAATGAATATCACTAATATGCTGAGAAAGGGTCATGAAATAAAGTGGACAGCAGAGGCTAATAAATCTTTTAAAGAAATAAAACAAGCTATTTCAGAAGCTCCCGTGCTGGTGAGTCCAGATTTCAATAAAGATTTTTTAATGTTGTCATATGCGCCGAAGAAGATTTATTCCCAGTTTTGTTGAAATACTAATGAATATCACTAATATGCTGAGAAAGGGTCATGAAATAAAGTGGACAGCAGAGGTTAAGAAATCTTTTAAAGAAATAAAACAAGCTATTTCAGAAGCTCCCGTGCTAGTGAGTCCAGATTTCAATAAAGATTTCTTAATATTTTCATATGCCTCGGAACATACTATTGTTGTTGTCTTGCTACAGAAGAATAATGAGAATATGGAGCAGCCTATATCCTTTTTCAATAAGATGTGAGAGATGGGGAATTAAAATATGACATTATGGAGAAGCAGGCGTACACTTTGGTTAAGGCTTTGAAAGATTTCAGGGTATATATTCTTCATTCACATATAATTGCTCATGTTCCAACTAGTGCAGTGGAAGGAATTCTTACACAGCCTGATCCAAAAGGAAGAAGAGCAAAATGGATAGCAACATTATTGGAGTATGATATAGAAATTAGACCCACTAATTTGATTAAAGGGCAAGGACTTGCGAAAATGTTGACAGACTCAAATTGTGAATATTTACAGCTTAATTTCTTATCTAGTCAATCTAATCAGTTGGACACAGGGGTGGAGGTGATGATTGATTTTACTACATCTTCATGGTATTTTGATATTTTTTATGTTCTGCAAAACTTACAAGCTCCTGCAAGATTAAGTAAAACTAGAGCAAGATCTGTGAAGTTGAAAGCTGCTAAATTCTGTATTTTAAATCAATATATTTATTGGAAGGATCATGGTGGTGTGTTACTTAATTGCCTTTGGGAAAATGAAGCCCAGCAAACGATGAAGGAATTTCATAAAGGAGATTGTGGAGGACATCACTCTTGGAAAGTGACGGCAAACAAAATTTTGAGAGCCGGTTTTTATTGGCCAGCATTGTTTTCAGACGTGTACAAAGAGACTAGTACATGTCACCAATGCCATATTTTTTATGGTAAGAGAAAAGTGATTCCACTTCCTCTTAATCCAATAACAGTAGAAGCTCATTTTCAACAATGGGGATTGGATTTTATTGGAGAAATAAACCCAAATTCTTTAAGACAGCATAAGTGGATTTTAACAGCTACACACTATTTCACGAAGTGGATTGAAGCAATACCTACCAAGAGAGATACTGAGACAGTGATCATGGATTTTCTTGAAGAAAATATATTGGCTAGGTTTGGTTGTCCCAGAAGAATTGTGACTGATAATGCAGCAGCTTTTAAGTCCAAAAAGATGATTAATTTCTGTCATAAATATCACATCAGTCTAAATCATTCAACTACTTACTATCCACAAGGAAACGGACTAGCGAAATCCTCTAATAAAAGTCTGGTAAGAATCATGAAGAAGTTATTAGAAGATAACAAAAGGGATTGGCACACCAAGCTTAAGTATGCTTTGTGGGCTGATAGAATTAGCACTAAAAGGGAAATTGGAATGTCTCCTTTTCAATTGGTATATGGAACTGAAGTCATTTTTCCAGCATTGTTGGGTGTACCAGTTATGAAATTTTTTCAGGAACAACAGGACGAGCCGAACCATATGCAGAGAAGGATAAACCAAATTATCGAATTGGACAAGCAAAGGAATAAATCTTATGATAAAGTGCAAATACATCAAGAAAAAATGAAAAACACCTTTGATAGAAGGGTGAAAGAAGAACACTTCCAAGTTGATGACCTGGTATTAAAATGGGATGCTCTGAGGGAAGACAAGCATGGAAAATTTGACCACATGTGGGTAGGTCCTTATGTTATTGCAGGTCACAGAGGAGAGAATGAATTCATTCTAGAGCATCAAAATGGGGTTTTGCTGGATAGTGGCCCTGTTAATGGAATATTTTTAAAGAACTACATATCCTAAGGCGGAAGGTAAATTTTGTACCATAGTTTGTAAATATTTATTTGTTCTCGAAAGCAGTACAGATGGAAAACCAAATAGATTTGAAGCCCGGAGTGAAGGCCATAAGATTTTGAAGGGTGGCCATTTTCTTTATTTAGAAAAAATACATATCTAAAAAATAAAAAGTTTGGAGGTTTGGGTACAAAAGTTAGAAACAGGAACCTGGTCTACGAGTTCTTTGATACCTCACAGGGAGGATATCATCCCCAGTTGGAGCCAGTTGTTAGCACCTTCTATGTTGAACAATTGAAGGAAGATAATATCAAGAAATGATAAGGGATAAATAAAAATTGGTGAAATATGACCAAAAGGAAAGCATTAAAAAATTGGCAAAAGGTTAGTATTCATGAGTTTTTATCAAAATGTGCACTTTGGTTATTTTACTACAGAATTGAAGAATGTACATTTGTGATCGTGCGGATCCATGGTTGTAAAATGACCCACTGGGAAAAGTTGCATGAGAACGAAGTTTTGGCGGAGAGAGAAATGGGTTAATGAGTTAACAGGATCGATGGTCATGAGATAAGGCGGATTAAATCTACGGCCATAAGATAATCCGCGGTATAAAGATGCAAGGTTAAACGAGGATAAAGGCTGGTGGATTTCGTAGAAGGGGTTTGATCCAACGGTTCAAATGAGAGATGTAATATGATCAACGGCTATAATATAATCCAGAGCTCGAACTTGTAAGATAGTTAAAACAGATGAGTGGTAGTGGAATTCAAACTGCTTTCCATGTGGCGTTCTTTAGTGAGTTCTGTTGAGGAAAGTGGTAAAGGAAAAACAACTTGTTGGAGGTATCGAAACCATTATTCGTTGTATAAAAGTGAGTTGACCAAGGTAAAGTTATTTTTGTTTGCACATTGCTGGTAAAAAGAAGAAGAGATAGTGTGCCATCATTTTCCGAAATTCAATTCTTACACATCTGTGAGTTACCAAGTAAGCCTAAATTCCAAGATTCTTGTTGAAGACTTGTTTTTGTTGCTTATTATGGAAAAAGATCAGATTTTAGGGGTATTATGTAGGGTTCTGGATGAAAGAGAAGAAGTAGTTATTGATAGGGAAAGGAATTTTTTTGACCCTATTCTGTCAGTATGCAGTGTATCTGTTTCAAAGGAACGTCTATGGCAGTATAGGTTACAGGGAAATGATATCCTAAATGTCTGCAATTCTTTCCTGTATTACTTTGTTGTCAAACAAACCCTACCTTTATGGAATTCGTCGAGTGGTGTGCAAACAAGTATTCATCTTCTGAAAGGGTTATTATGAGTCGTAAAACTTCAAAAATTCTCTATAAAATTGACACAAAATATGTTCACGAAATGTTAAGTCTGCCTGATAATTTTCCCATAAACCCTCAGTCTTTCAATGAACAAGTCCTGATTGAGTTGTACAAAAATTGCGAAACTGAAATTAGATGTTAGTTCTTGTCCAGTATTTTAAAAGTCGGCTAGTCATTAGAAGGTTTATTTTTTCCATATAATGTCAGTATTTTCAGAGATGAAGTGTAGTTGGTCATGTCAATGGTTAGTCAGGTTTTGGGTCTGGATAATTATAAACATGTGAGAGAAGTCATTTTAGGTTTTTTGCTGAGTATAGGTTTGACTGACCATGAATCCAATTTAGTTTTTTGTTTCAATATTGATGAGTTTTTGGCTGAAGCAATCCATACCCAGTTAGTTGAGTTTCCCAAGGTTGGGTTTTTCAGGTACCAATTGTATTTTTTGAACATGTTATTGTGTTCAAATGTGTCAGAGTTACAGTTTTTATCTACCATGTTTTCTTCAGACCTTCCAAAGCAGATCAGCATGTTTGAATTTGTGAATACTATCATGGTCGAGGTATATAAAATTATTTTCGATGATGTCTTACCTAGGGTATTGAAAGACATGAGAGTCATGTTGCAATATTCTTCAAAATACAGAACGGGAGATTGGTTTTTACACAAGGAATTTACTGTTATAAGAGTGTATGGGTTCACTGGAGAAACATACAGGTTACCTGCCTTCTTAACACCAAGAATATTTGCATTAGAATTCATGAGACAAAGGTTGTGTGCAGAAGAGGAACACTTCGGAGCATTCAAGAAATCTTATGATATAAAATTCCCTCTAAAGGTTGGTCCTTTCATTTTCAAAAATAAAAGTGTTATGTTGGTGGTCGAAAAATTATTGGAAGTTATGGACTTTCAAAAAGAAGAAAAAATGAATTATGACCCGCATCAAATTATTTCTCAGAGAAAGCAATTGAAAAAAAAAACCATTTGATCATCAAGTTATTGACGGGTTAGGTAAAATGGCTAATCTTTTAGTTTTGAAGAAGATCCATAGGTTATGAAACAAGGGATGACAGAAGCTGATGAAGATAAGAAAGATAAATTGGCTTTAACAGTTCAAATGTCTGTTAATTCCGGTGTTATTAATAAAAGGACTCTTTTTGAAACAGATTGTATGGACGTGGATGAACATACTTCAAGTAAAAAACAATCAAAATGTATCCTCAGAATGAACTAATCATTTCAGAAGAAGTAGTTTCAGAAGACTTAAAGAAAATGGTTTTGTTTCAGAAAAAGTATATGCAAATGCAACAATATTCTTTTGAAGATGAAGGTAAAATAGAATATAGCTCTTGGTACAAGTTTAAGATAGAGCTACTGTCAAGTTATGCTGATAAGGAAATGCAGTCATTGGATGAAACTAAAAATATTCTTCCTCGAGTTAGTAAATTTTTAATCAAAAAATTCATTGATTTCTACTCATGATGTAGAGAGAAATACCCTGAAATTTGTTGTGGTGAGTGATAAGAAGGTGTCTGAGATGGAGGTGAAGCTGGATAGAATTAGTGTCCCTGATAAAATACATCTCCACAAAAAAACCAGAGATGTCATCTATTCTGATTTGCTACATGCTACTATGAAAGTTACTAGATTGCAATCTCTTGTAGATAAAATGGAAGTTCAGTTAAAACATGAGAAAGTTGAAAATAAAGCCAATTTGATTCAAATAAAGAAGCTACAGGGAGATATCATAAGCTTAGGGACTGAACCAAACAATGTGCAAGCAACAAAGAAGCTTCTGGAAGAGAAAGATAATACTATTCAAGTGTTGAAAAAGAAGCTCAAGGTCCCTAAGACTCAACATGTTCAATATTCATAATTGATTACACTACAAGAAGAAAAAGAAAAGGTCTACCAGGAAATGATGGATTACAAAGGGAAATTATTGAAGATGCAGGAGGAGAAGAACAAGTGGGAAACATAAAAAGATGGGTTGATAACTCAGATTACAAGGTTGAATATAGGTCAAAATGAAGAAAAAGAGGTTATGGAGGAATTAATGAATCAGCCTTTCGTTGATACAGAAGAACCCCCTTGTTAATGTCGAAAAACCATCAAATGAATTTTCTGCAGATGCTTTGCTAGTTCCCATGTCTCAGGTAAGTTTGAAGGAAGTGGAGATTAAAGGGTTAAAGGACAAGAATGAAAATATTAAGTTGGAAGTGGCTAAAAGTATTGAAGAAAAGAATAAAGCTTGGAATGAGAAGAGCCAATTACAGAAAAAAAAAATTCAATGAACTGAAAGAGAGAAACACAGGAAAAGTTCCTTTACAGGGAGCTAAACATTTGATCTGGGATACCTTGTCTGTAGAAATCACCAAATTCAAACATTATTTAAATTTTATCGGTGATGAAAGTGCATTAGTAAATGTGGCTGCTCAGATATTAAAATTAGCAAATGAAACCATGGAAAAGAAATATATGAACACTGCTCATAATGCTATTAATTTTTTAAATTCTCTAACGTATCAAGATCTGCAGGATATTGGGATCAAAGACAGGGTAGCTATTATATTGTGGGAAAAGAAATTTATTGATAAACATCAATTTATGAAAGTTGTGCAAGATAAAGCAAACCAGATGTCTTCTCAAATCAAAGATTTCAAGGCAACTTTTCAAAATTTATTTGATGATGGTCTCCCTTCTTTTTGGGATGACAAAGGATGACTATTTTCTCAGGAACAGTATCATAGCATGTTGGTACATAATCGCATCGATCATTCTAAGTTTGAGGATTTAGTCAAAGGATTAACGGGAAAGGTCATTGTTGAAAAGTTGATAGAAGATTTTGAATTGTTGGATCAGTTTTTAATTACTAAAAAGGGATTACCGGCTGTGTCTTATGAATCCTATGTAGATTTAGAGGTTTCGATAAGAGAAATGACGGAGTACGACATTCCAAATGTAGAACAATGGAAAATTGTGGAGAAATTTGGGAAAACCAAATACATATTACATTCATAAGGACAGGTGTTGCAATCTCAGGAAGCTGTTTGTTCGTGGTACCTTGCAGTTGTGGATTTGCTATAATCAAGCAAGTTGTTATTTCAAACAAAGCATGTAATTATTATTCCTAGTTATTAGGGAAATAGTTACAATAACTTATGATTAGCAGTTAGTTTTTTCTCAACATATTTGGAAGAAACTATTGTGCATATATTTGAATTTTACTGATGTATCAAGGGTTGGAACCCGGAAGATTGGACTTATATTTTGTGATAACCTTTTTGAATAAAATTACAGAATCGAATGCTAGTTTATCTTCAAAGATTCATGTATTGTTTATGTTACAGTCTGTGCTTTCTTTCCCTGTGAATGTTTTCTAAGTGTTTACCTTCCATTCTGTTTTCTTTCATGTCTGAACGTAGTGTGTAATAGTTTCAGAATTCATACATGCGATGCTCTGGCTATTGTTTCAGATATTCACAAATATTTCTTCTAAATTTGATATGGAATTCATCTTGTGATGCTTTATATTGATGGACTGTTCATGTCTCTTTCCTATCACCCGAAAATCAAAGAATGACGGTAACTAAATAATTATCTTGCCTTTGTTGAGGTTCTTAGCAGACAGTTTTGTATTATCTTCATCTGTTTTGACTCCATATCCCAATGGTTATATGTTTTGTTTCAACCATCTACAAACTTAAAAAAAATTATTCATATATCTAGCCTTGTTAAATCTGTATTCAAGAGAACCCTCTCTAGAAAGAAAAGCTTGTTTCTTTCTAAAAGTGGTTTTGTTGTTACCTTGAGATTTCCTTTCACAACCTTAGGTATATTTTGAGTGATAACAGTGGGATGCCATCATGGAGGAGTACACCTCCATCTTGAATAATGATGTTTGGGAACCAATTCCAATACTAGAGGGGAAATCAGTAGTGAGTTCCAAGTGGCTCTACAAAATCAAGCATGTAGCAAATGGAAACATTCAAAAGTTTAAGGCAAGATTCATGGAGAGAGGGTTATCCCATAAACATGGAGTGGACTATGATGATACATTTTCTCCAGTAACCAAGTAAACTTCCATTAGAGTAGTTATGTCTATAGTTTATTTTATGGGAAGGAAGATATATCAGATGGATGTGAAGAAAACTCCTTAGTGGGATCATTGAGGAGGAAGTGTACATAGAGCAACCTCAGGAATTTGAGATAAATGGGAAGGAGTCCCATGTTTATAGGATTACAAAATCCTTTTACTGACTCAAGTAGTCATAGAGAGCATGGTATTGTAGTATAAAAGGATATTTGTTTACTATGGAATTCACCAAAAGTGAAGCATATCCTAACTTATATTATATATTTGTTGGGACGATCTGCTTATTTTGATGTTGTATGTAGATGACCTGTTTCATATAAGTCTGTATAGGCTCATTGTAGGGTGCAAAACATATATAGAAGTTGAGTTAGAGATGAAAGACATCAGTATGATGCATTAATTCTTGGGTTTTGAGGTTTGGGAGAAACCAATGTAGATTGTCCTTGGGCAAGGTGAGTATGCAGTGGATATCCTGAAGATGTTTCAAATGAAAGACTACAAATATATGGCCACACACTAATCTCTAATATAAATAAATTGGTAAATTCGTAATCATAGTTGGCGGATCCCATTGTACATGTAGTTGATATGTTCCTTGATATATTTGGACAACATTAGGGAATATATTTGTTTTATAATGAACACCTTCATTTAGTTCATGATGTACCTAAGGCAAGAGCATTGGGTAGAAACAAAACATGTGCTCATGTATTTGAAGGACACAATGGAGTATGGTTTAAGATATCCTTGAGATGGTGAAGTGAAATTGTAGGGGTATATAGACTCAAATTGGGAAGGAAGTGCAGCAAATAGGAAGAGCACCTCAAGATGTTGCTTTAGTTTGAGATCATCAATCCAATCACATAGAGATAAAATACCACTTCATATGAGATAAGATTTAATATGGAGCATTAAATTTTCAATATATACACACAAATCAATAGGTGGTTGACATTTTGATTAATCCCTTAGCAAAACGGAAGCTTGAAGCATTCAGAGACAGACTTGGATTGGTGCATAATTACTTCCTCACTAAGTGGTAGTGTTGAAAATTGAAGCTTGAGAAAGATATTCTTACACATGTTAGGTGTGAATGTGCCATAAGTAGTTCAAGACAAATTCTTACTGACCACTTCGTAGAAGTGGGAAATGATACCATCTTGTAATTTCACTTAATAAATAAAATTTAAAGACTAATTTTCTTTGATCTTTTAGCTATATAAATATAATTGAAATATTCTAGAGATTCTAGAATATTAGTGAGTTGGATTTGATATAATATTAGTTGTACACCTCAATGTTGAGATAAGGTAGTTTCTTGGTTTAAGGAGATTAGCTGAGGTTTGTTGTCGGAATCATGGGTTGGTTGCTAGAATCAAGCAGTTGGTTTCTAGAATTGAGGACATCAGTTATCTCTCTAAAATCATAAATAGGACAAGATGAGAGAAGTTGAACACACCAATAAGAACACACTTGAGGGAGGTAGAGACCAAGAGAACAAGGAGTGTGTATATGAGAGAAGAAAAGGGAGAAATTGTTAAAGTGACCAGCAATAGGAAATTCCCATCAATAAGTTGTACACAAGAATCTGTACAACAACACAATAGTGCAATTGTATGACATAAATTGTTGTCTTGTTTCTTCAACAAATCCATACTTTTATCTCAACAAGTTATACTTCTCTATTTGTGATGGTGGAAGAATGTTCTAACTAGGAAATATGTTCATTCAGATAGAAGAAGAATCGTAGATCAACACTTTCATAATGAGTCGTGTACAACCATATGGAGTTTATACAAATATTATACAAAAATTGTCAAATACCAAGCTACAAGGATGCTAGTTGGGAAAAGAATTTTTCATGTCCCCAATTAAATAATTTCAAAATAAGACTACTTGCAAATAATGTTCCACCAACCTACTAGTTCCCTATGTTGAGATGGAGACATAAATTTTGTAATAAGGGATATGGGACCCAAATAGACTTTATTTTTTCATATTCACATTTAAATTGGTCACATAAATGATAAATGCTAATAAAATAAGGTGGAATGGGTTCATGAAGACACTTGGAAGCTTGTGGAGCCTTTGGATGACTAGATTCCCCACACACTTGGCATGATCTTCATCCAAATTCGGACACATGGGTAATGTAACGTTATTGGAGGTTGATGTGGTGTCAAATATCATATAATCATCCAAGTAATTTGAATAGTTAAAGGAGAGTAACTCACATTGAAGAGGAAGAGACTAGAAGACAAGTTGTGCCACTTGGAAGGACATTCCATGCACTATATGCCAAACAAATGATGAAAGATTCTATGACAAGTATGAAAAATTCAGACCTGATTGCATAAATATGAAAAATATGACATGGAAGGGGTAAAAATATCCACCAAGGGGTCGAATTTAGGAATTATAGGCAGCCATTCGAATTGGGGAAAGAATTGAAGCATGAAGAGGGAGACAAGTGTCATGAGTGTTACTAAACCACTAAGATGAGTTGGAGGAATCTCATGGAGGGAAATTAGACCTTATCAGAACTCATGAAGTTAATAAAAGGATGCAATGAGGATTGAGAATATATTTTTATCATTTGTTAATTGGCCTTTGAAATTTTGGAGATATTTTGCTTTTCCATTGCACGATGAGTGTTCACTCTCCCTGCTTATGGACCAATTTCAAGAGAGTTGGATTATTTTCCAAGATTTTTGATGGAGAGGTAATTAATACCTCTCATTGGACATTAATGAAGGAGTTGTATTTTCATTTTTAAGGCCCATATAGTTTAATTCTCATCTATTCCCCAATTCTCTCATTCCTTCTTCTCCATTCTCCCACACTCTCATATTGAGGGTGCACTTATTGAAGTGGTGCTTGCACTTTGCTTAGTATATTTGGTGCCCAAGCTGTGAAATATGATTTATGGATCTCTAATATAATTTCCATATTCTATTTAAGTCGAAATACCAAGAATACATATTTTAGACACTCACATTCCCATGCTCTTGAATAACTAGTTTTCATGGATTTGGCTTCAATATTGAAGTAGCTTTATATCATATTTGTATGAGGACATTTATATGAGTTTGATGATGTTGTGGAAGACATATATTATTTAATTCTATGTAATTTCATTCCCATATGCTATGCATCTCGAAATCCAAGAAACTTCTGTGTGAAAAGCTTGCATTATCTTGCCATTATATCACTAGTTTTCATGGATTTTGGATTCAATCCTGAAATAGTTTTATACCATATTTGTATGAGGAATATTCTATGATTTTTATGTTTTTTAAACAGCCATATATTATTTATAAATCTGTAATTTTATTTCCATATTCTCTGTGTCTTGAAATTCAAGAAACTCATGTGTGAAAAGCTTGCATTCCCACGCCATTGAATCACTAGTTTCCATGACATTGGCTTCAATCTTGAAGGATTCTTGTATCATATTTGTAAGAGTTTTTTCCTCTTAATTTTATGCTATTTGGGAATAAATTTGTATCCTATATATTACCACCATGTTTCATATTCTCATAACAATGTATTCTACTTTTCATGTGTCAAAGTCGAGCTAGTAATGTAATTTCACTTAAGCAATTTCCATGAAAGTTACCCTACAGATGTTGCAAACCATAATCTGTTCGTGGAAATTCATAACCATGATTAATGAAATCCATTGATGTGTGATACTCATTCCCATACTCTGTTCTAAAATTTGGTAGGTTCGTACTTGAGTTGGAGAGCTAGTTTGGCCTTCACCCTTGGGGGGATTTGAACAAAAATTCCTAGCAAAATTGCATTGTTTCTCCTTAGACCCAAACCAAGATGCAGAGGCCTAAAGTATGATAGAAAGTTTCCATATTCCATGTTTGGATGTTTTAAGACTCACCATACCCTTACATTAAAAATTCTATACCATTTGGAGTCAATTGGAACCCCCTACAGTCATGGTTAGTAAAGCTTGAATTTTCCTGAATTGCACTTTTCTCCAAAATTCCAAGTAGGGAAATTAAATTATTAGAATATGGGAATATCATATCATGGGTAGGACTAAGTTAAGTAATAATACCACTTTAATATATTTACAAAATTGGATGAGGGAAAATCATTTTCATACCTTGTTAGATATCTCAGAGTGTGATGTCAAAGGAAAATGGAAGGGGTATCGGATCCTCAACCTCTTGGAGGAATTAAATCAAAAATGGAAAATAAAGGTAACCCTATTAAAATGGAATTAATCCTACATAACACTTATCCATGTATAGGCAGATTTGGGGGCCCAAATGCTATAATTACACAAAAAAGGAAGACTATGAAATGAAAAACAACGATAGATGTGATTTCTCCATAAATTCAATATGGTATATAGTTTGGAAAAGTGAAGATTTGCCAAAAATAAAGCTATTCAGTTGGATATTATGTCATCAAATAATTTTAACATTTGATAATATCCATAGGAGAGGATTGCAAGGACCCTCTCATTGTCAACTATGTAGGAAGAATAATAAAGTGTGAATCATTTGTTCTTGAAATGTGATTTTTCATTAGAAGTATGGAGGAGAACATTTAAAGGACTCAACATAAATCTAGTTACCCCAAAAACTTGGAGAGAAAATTCGAAACTTGGCATCATAACTACCCTAGGAAGTTCACTAATAAGAAACTGATTAAATGGGTTTCGAAACCTCTCCCTTGTTTCATTATTTTGCATATATGGTTAGGTATAAATGATCGGATATTTATATATATATATATATATATATATATATATATATATATATATAGGGAAAGAGTAGTAGCAGGATAGGCTTCGGATATTATCTGTCATGCCACAACCTTTTTTTCTTAATACAAAAAAGATTGTTTATGTTAAAAAAACATTAAGAAGCATCATTACTGGTTACCCCTAAAAATGGAAGAAAGTGTTGTTTGTTCCAGGTTTTAGGAAGAATCTGATTTCAGATTAAATCATGCAAGATAAGGGTTATGTAGTAGAGCTCAACAACCAACAAGTCCTCATAAGGTCAAAGGATCCCAGAAGCAAGTCAGGTGATTGGGTTTAGGGAAATCAATTTATGTAGGTTGTAGGGTAAATGTATCTAAACCCTAGTTCATAACATAGAAAACTTGTGTGAGTTGTGGAATCTAAGTATGGGGCACCTGCATCATAAGGAATTTCCTATTGTGATGAAGATAGTCGTAAGTATTCTATATTTCAATATTGAGAAGCAACAAGTATGCAAAGGGTGCATGGTTGGAAAGCATGTCAAGGTTGCTTCCCCAAGCAGTGAGATAGGTCTAGTGGGATCTTAGATCTGGTGCATTCAAATGTTTATGAATCGATGACAGTAGCATCAATCTCAGGAAATATGTACTATGTTTCCTTCATTTATGACTTCTCTCAAAAAACATGGATCTACTTCCTGAAGAATAAGGATGAAGTCTTTAATGGGTTTTAGGAGTTCAAATCTCTTATCAAGAACAAGACAAGGAAGGAGATCAAGGTTTTTAGATCGAACAATGGGGGTCATTGTACCTCCAATTATTTTGATGAATTGCACAAGGATGTAGGAACCAAGAGGGATTTTATTTTTTAGACAACCCACAACAAAACGAGGTTGCAGAGAGAAAGAATTTATAGGTATAATAACTCTCAGTTTCATATGTTATTGATTGGAAGGAAACCTATATTTATACATTGGACTGACCATTGGACTTCATATTTCAATAGACTGTTTGATTTCCTATGGATACTCTTCATCTCCATTGTTTCTACTACATTGTTTACAATGAAAGATAATCCTCGAGGATTACATTTCCAACATTCCCCACTTAATCTGAATGGGTGTTAGTAAGCCCAAGCATGTTTCTAAACCTTTCAAACTTCTCTCATCCAAGTGCTTTGGTGAAGATGTTTGCAATTTGGTCATTTTTGGAACAATTTTGTAGATGAACTTTCTTGTCCTCTAAATGATATCGAATAAAATGGTACTTTTTCTTGATGTGCTTCGTTCAATTATGTAATCTAGGATTCTTGGAAAATTTGTTTGCAGAAGTGTTGTCGATCAATAAGCGAGTGGAGCTTGTAGCAGGGATTTCTCCTTGCTACAGGGGCAGGAATGGCTCCCTTCTGTCTATAGGACAGAAGGGTAGGTTCCTTCTAGTGGGTAAATGCAGAAAATAAAATGTAAGGTAAATAGACAGAAAAGTAAACTAAGCTATGAATAGAAAGAAGAGAGAAACAATGGTGAACCCCTCTACAAACACAAGTTAGGGTTCTGCTTCCAAAGACCTGCAAATAAATCCTAAGCTACAGTAAAACCTGCAAAACAATGTTAAACATAAAACCTGCAAATGGAAACAAGGGTTAGAAAGCAAAGAAAACAAATAAACAAGACATGAAAGACAAGCTATACCTTCTCTGGTGGAAATGGGCCACCATGCCCTAGCTTGTGGAAGCACCTCTCTTGGATGGGGAGCTTTGGCTCAATGGAAATGGAGGAGAGGGAGTGGGTGGCTTGAGAGGCAAAGGTGTCTCAAGGCATCCACGGGCAGCATAACAATATGCAAGGGAGAAGTTGTTTGATAGTGACCACCCACCCTCCTTTTATAGCTTTTTCAAGGGGTTTTAGGGTTTTAAGCCCTTGGTCAGGGCTTTAGCCTCTTTTTTTGGGCTTTTAGCCCCTTTTGCCCTAACTTTAGCTCATTTTAGGGTTTTAGCCCCTTTTGGGGGGTTTTAGCTCCTAGGAGACTATTTTGGGCTCCTTTTTGGGGTTCTTAAGCCCTTTTCTTCATCCTTTAGCTATTTTGAGGGTGTAGGGGTCTAATGGAGTGATATGAGGGTCATGAGATGGTGTCCTTGGGTAGTGTAGACCATTGAGAGCTGAGTGGGGGATTTTTGGGTTAACAGATTGCCCCCTGATGTGTGAGGGAAGGAGCTCAACATATGGCCGATGGACATCATAGGATTTGCTGTGTAGAGGTGGTGCTTCCGGGGCTGGGGCATGGTGGCTTTTGGTTTTTGTATTAATATGGTTCCAATCAATTGGTGAGATACAAATCATGTGTGACATGTATATGGACGAGGTAGGAATCCCCATGCTTGTGACAATGTCAAAAGAATAATTTGATTTATGCTCTAAAATACAAGAGTCAATCATATACAACTGATGTTACAATAATGGTTGCCTCCATGTGAGGCTGAATACAATGATGATTTGGTACATTGGACCCATGGCATTCTCATGGAATGCTATATCTTCATGACTGATGGTCTATTGGATCTGGAACGGTACATAGCTGTGTAGACTCATTGATTGAGAGTCAGAGTCTCTGTGGTACAAGTATGCTACATCAATCATAAAGGTATATCGAAGCACTGCTGGGGCTTCTGAACACTATCTCCAACGCAACCCAAAAATCACAAGGGACATAAACTTGTTTAGGTCCCTTAGGTGGACTCACCAATGTGCTAGAGTCAGGTGACATACGGGGTCTTCGACCAAATATTGTATGGACCAAACCCTATATGAATCTCAACGGTGCGATGATGTAGTTGAAGTCGAGCATGTGAGAAACAACCATCCCAAGAGGCACTAAGGACTCCTCTCAGGTGGTCCAAGGAACTCATCAATGATGTTAATGAAACCAAGGTACAGGGACATCTGGTTCTATCCTCTGGAATATGTGTGCTGGCATCGATAGAGGGAGACCTGCCCCTAGCCAAGGCAATGATGTTTCCTTGACCAAGAGCGCAAGGCAGATAACTAGAAGGTGTGAAGCAGTCTGCAGACTGACTCACTGAATGGGGAGGGGGGGGGGAGGTAAATATTTGAACAGGCGTAGGGGGAGGGAGACTCAAACTTCCTTTGTTCAGAGTATGACGACAAGGCAGACCAGGTAGCAAATGAAACTGACTCATGGGAATGGGATCATAGCTGAAATACTGGGGATGTTACTGCAGATGGGAAATACTTGGAGGAGGTAGACACTTTTGATACTGATGGGATCCAAGGAAGACACATTGCAAAGTACTCTAAACAAAGGCGACCCAACGGAGGAGTGCTGCCAAACTGTTTTCTATGGGGTGGTGTCTAGGGACACCGTTATGGTATGATCTCATGGATTTTTGACGATCTTGAGAAGGTAAATGCTCGATGGTGCTTTCAATTTTAGAGAGTCTAAAAGCACGAAGAAGACTCCATTGGGGGCTCTTTTTCGTTGGTAGTATTCTGTGCCCGAAAAAGGATAAAAGTATGCATAGGAGAGCTCACCCATCCTAGAGGGGATGAGAGAATTCTTTACCATTGGTAGTCCAATCAGGCCGAAAAAGGTTAAACCTATACTGAATAGACGGTCATTCAGATACTTTTACGAGCATGAATGAAACCAAGTTTTCTCGGCAATATTTTCTTGATGAGAAGGCTGGAAAAGAGCTTAACGACAACCCGTGGTGAGCTTTTTCATAAAGTGCGGCCCCTCTGCCCAAGAAAGCATAAAAGTATGCAGAGGGGAATGGTATTGGCTTCAAGACGCCAAGGTGGTCCTTCTCAATTAATGGTCTACATGGTCCGCAAAAGGAGGCAAATGAGACGATGTAGACACCCTTTCCTATACTTTAGTGAGTGGGAAAGGAAGCAGCTGTGCTCAGCAATCTTTTCATTGTTTTAAGGAGTCAGAAAAGAGCTTAAACAAAACTCCAATATGGTCAACCGATTGCGGTGGCACAGGCAGTGCCCCATGTCGGGACAGTGGACGAAGGTCCAAAGGTCATCCGCACAATATGGACAGAGTAGAAGGCTCTCAAACATACCAATACATGCACGAGATAGATTGCGACAGAGGCTCGCGAGTCGGTGCGGCAAAGGCACGCAAACTGAAGTGGCTCTCAGACAGAGGTCAGGAGAGCGTGTGTGTGTGTTGCGATGGACGGACTTGACTACATGAGATGTAAGTACAAGTCCGGAGGCACTTACATGCCAAATACATGCAAGAAAAATAAAGGGTTTTGTGGACGATGGTCCAGATGTCCGCATAAGGTGCAGTGGAAAAGACAATTATAAATACAAAAATAAAAGTAAAATTACATTCCTTAACGGGAGGTGGCCCGAAAACTCACATGAGTTGCGATCGGGGATTGTGATACAAGTACAAGTCCGTAGACACTTGCATCGTCATGTCATGGCTCGTAAATTGAGGTGACTTGTGGGAAATGGTCCCGAAATTTGTTTATTAAACATGAGACGATGGTCTCATTAGGAGATGGAAATTTGAGACCGGAGGAGTGAGAGGTGTCTCGAACTGGTTCCGAGTGACTTTGGATTAACAGTTGATGGTGCTACCCCTGACTTGTGCTAAAAAATGTTGAACAACAAGAAAGGGAAAAAACTACGCTATAAGGGACTCATAGTGGTTATATCAGGCATAGA
Organism: Pseudotsuga menziesii; assembly: GCA_001517045.1. Classification (NCBI taxonomy): domain Eukaryota; kingdom Viridiplantae; phylum Streptophyta; class Pinopsida; order Pinales; family Pinaceae; genus Pseudotsuga; species Pseudotsuga menziesii. The sequence continues at coordinate 202,859 of LPNX010268370.1, read as the reverse complement.
CTATCTTGAGGTGGAGCTCGTTGCGCGGCTTCTTCAAGAGTTGACCATCTGAGTCAGTGAAGAGGTATGCCCCCTTACTGAGATGAAGGTCATTAGCAATGCGGGGTAACAAAATCTAGTCTTTTATGGGAAGAATCGATTCCACACTATGGTTTAAAGGGAATGGGGTAAAACCGAAGGTGGTCTTACAGATCTCCCCATCATCGCGTAAGTGGTGCCAGGATAGATCAGGTGGATCTTCCACAACCAACGAGACAGAAGGGAAACCGGTGCTAGAGATCATGTAAATGGTATTGGTTATGGTTTTTGTGGCCTTGCCCCCAGTCTCTGTTGGAGGAAGAGGGGAAGTCCTGGAGACAGGAGGAGTCTTTGATGGACCTGGAGGTAGGTGCAACATCATCTCAATTGGTTGGACATGAGTCAACACATCCTGGGGCCTTAGAGGTAGGGTAGGTGGTTCAAGGTACCACACAGGATCTCCCATTGTGAAATCCTATAGATTGTGGGTTGCCAAGACAGACTTACTCATGATCTCGGATGGTAGGAAAAGGAAAGGGAAAAGGACAAGGAAAAGAAAAATGTTGATCGGGAATGAACCCCACTGTTTCCCTGGTAACTAAGGTTGAGGTTGCAACCGAGGCTGCGGCTGCGGATGGAGATGCGGTTGCGAAAACAACGACAGAGACAGGTCTGATGGACCGTCGTTTGAGGTGGAGACAATAGGGTCTGTAGAACTGGACATCATGTAAATGGACATGGTGTCTGAAGAAGGAGGTGGGGGATAGACTTCTTCGATCAGAGTGATCTCAGATTCAAGGGAATGTTGACGAAGGTCAGCTAGAGCCATTCAAAATTTGGGCAGGTCTTGGCAATCTAGGGAGTAATGTCCATACAAGCCGCAAAGGGCGCAAGCATGGTTTGTCCTCAATGCCTTGTTCCTAACTATGGGCGCGGTTGGGAGTTCAACCATGAGGATGTTTTTGTTTGTATCCATGGCATCTAGATGTGCATGGATCACTGGGATTTCAGGGCAATTCTGAGCTGGATGCGCCTGTTGTTCATAGACAGCACAAGGTGGGACTTGTCGTGGCTCTGCGGTGGCTTTGGCATTCTTTCCCCTGGTTCTTTTGGGCTGGTGCGGTGCAAGTGCGGGTGCGGAGGTTGGCTTGTGTGGACCAGTTGGAGGGTGAGACTCGACCATGATGGGTTGCATCGAGGTTAAAACAACCTGGGGCATTGCTGGTTGAGCTGGTGGATCAAGGTACCACACCGGGATTCCCAACGTAAAGTTGGGTAGGCTTAAGGTGGCCATGACCGGCTTGCTCATGACACCAGGTGGAGGGAAGAGGAAGGGAATCGTATGGACTAGGGATGAGCCCAAATAACTCCCAGCTTGTTGCATGTGGGGATATGGTTGTGGTTGCGGCTGCGCGTAATGCTGCTACTGCAAGTGATGTTGCGGCTGTTGTTGGTGTTGTGGCTACGGACGATGTTGTGGTTGTGGTTGGGGCTAGGGTTGCGGTTGTTGTTTGGGTGCAGCGGTGCTTGATGAGACCATGCACAAGTCTGCAGTTTCATTTTGTGTCGGTGGTGGTGACACTAACGGGAAAGGAGTCTTCATGGTGGTATCGGCAAACAACCCAGGGCCCACATTCAACAATGGAGGTGCTGGTGTGTTGTCAACAATAGTGTTGATTGCAGGGACGACATTAGCATGTGTGGTCACCCCTTGCAGCTCAATGGTGGTGATGGTAGGGATAACATTGGCAGGTGTTGTTAACCCTTGCGGATCATGATAAGTGAGCTGTTCAACTGTCACAATCTTCCCTTCATGGGGGAACATCATGAGACGGAAGATAGTTGATGTGACTGCTCGCATGGCATACATGTAACTCCTTTCGAGGAGGAGGTTGTAGTCTAGTTGAGCGTTGACGACTTCTATGTCAATCAGCACTGTCTTCTCGGCTAACGTGATGGGGACATGGGGGAGGATACCTTGGGATTTTGTGGGATGTCCATCATAAGCCCGCAGAGTTGTGGAGGACGGTTGCAGAATTGGTGATCCAAGTTTATGCCAAACCAAGGTAGACATAATGCACGTAGATGCCCCCTCATCCACCATGCACCGATCAACAACCAAATTCTGGATGGACGACAGGATTTGGAAGGCGATGGTCGAGGGCATGCACGGTTCCCCATTCTCCATGTCAAATGTGATTAACTTAGAGTCGGAGGGGTCTACTGCCCCTAGGGAGGCTAGTAAGGATTTCTGCTGCATTGGGCATGTTTTAAGTACCTCAAGAGCGGACATGGCGGTTGGTGTTTGGGCCAAACCATCCACAATGCTATAGCTGATTGTAACTCTAGTCATGGTGTTATTAGAAATCCTGCGTACGGGGGGGCGCGGGAATGGGGTTAACTGAAGAGGTAGGTTGACTATTTTGGACGTTGATGCCGCTGATGTGTCAGCGGGTTCGATGGTGGTACCGTACTGATTTCGTCGGGTTTGCAAGTTGACCTATTCAGTCGTCATGGTTAGCAGGTGGTGGACACCTGTTTTGGCAGTGGGAGGTGCCCCCAAAGCATTGGGATTGGCCTGGAGAGGGGGTACGGTTTCCACCAATCCTTGGACTGGCAGTGGGTTTTGAAGCACCATGGGGGTAGGTCCTTGTGGTGCTGGGTTGGGTTAGGCATGATTTTCTGTGTTGGTAGCCTGTTGGGCCTCGTTTTGAATGGCCTAATTAGCATGAGCCATGACGGGACACTCAAATGTGTAGTGCCCATAAACATCACAGAGTGTTCATGGTTGGTTTGTGTGCAATGGGGCGTTGCGTCTTGGTGCATTCTGTTGTGGGAGGTTTTGGGTTGGCCAGTTTGTCATGGCATTGTTAGGAGGGTTCGGTTGTTGACCGCCTCCCTGTGGTTGTTTATTACCTTGGTTGCAGGGCCGGTTATTTCGAGCTTGCCCTTGTTGATTATTGGGGGTAGGCTAGTTGGGACGGTTTTTTTGTGCGAACACTGGTCCCAACGGAGCGGGTGGAGCGGGGGTGGAGGCTTGAATTGGTTACACTGGCGATGCATAGTAGATTTATGGGGGTGGTGGTGCTATAAAATGTGGGCATTTGCCCCACATACTGCTGTGTTGGCCAAGCCATGGTCTGAGCCTGCTGCGGTGGCGCAGGCTGTGCGTAGGAAGTTGTTGCTCCGGACTGAGACATCATTCTTGCATAGTCCAAAGCTTGGTTCCTGTAAGCAACACTAGTAGTGTTGCTTGGTTATGGTGTAATGAAAGGTGGTGTCGGTTGAGGCTATGGTTGTTGGGAGACTGATCCTATGATGTCGTCAGCAGCATGGGATGCCCCCGGTACGTCGCGGTAGGAGGTAGTCAGATGGGGAGCGTCTGGAATGACGGTGTATAGGTATCCAGAATGAGCATAGATAAGGTCAAACTGTTGGGCCTTCAGTATGGCCTTTTCTTCGGATTGGGGATGTTCGGATGCGATGTCTTTTTCTATGGGCAGGAGCAAGGTCTTAAGGAACCAATCCAAGAAGATCATGTCGTCAAGTTGGATTTTACATAGGCTACAGCGTCTCCGCCACTCATGGATATGGTCAGTTATATGAGTGGCAATGTTTTGATGGAAGGATAACAGGATCTCCATCCCCTCATCATATCTGACGGGGAGTTGGAAATACTAGAGGAACATGAAGGCTAGGGAGTTGAAGTTCGGGTACTTGGCTTATGGCAGCTCAATATACCATTTGGCTGCAGCACCTGTAAGGGTGCGTTGGAACAGCCTCAGCCGGATGGAGTCGTCTATGATGTTGTTGGAAGAGAACCATAGATGGAATGTCATTATGTGGTTTTGGGGACATTCCCCTGCATTGCCTTCAAACTTGGGGATGTCTGATGGCAGCTTAGTTGGCATTGGAGGCCAAAAGGCTTGATGGCCAATGGGGTCATTTGTTAATCTGGCCAAGTCAGGAAAGTTAAGATAAGCCATGAATGGAAAATTTGACCCCAGGTTGATGTGGGATGGGGTTGCGATGGTGGTGGGGTTTGCAGGTGCATAATGCATCTGCACAGCTGGGGGTGCTTACGGTGGCACCATTGCGGATGGGCCAATGCCCCCAAGTGTTGTGGGTGGGATGGTATGCATGGTGGGGACATTGCCCCCATGTATGACAGTAGGGGCAATGTAAGTGAACAGTCCACTGCCCCCTTGTGTGGAAGGAGGGGCAGTGTGTGTGGAAGGGCCACTGCCCCTATGTGCTGTCAGTGGGCCAGCTTGGCTGGTCAATATAGGTGGTGGCCGCTGACTGATGACAGTCTGCATGACTGTGCTTGGGCCACTTTCCATATTGTGGGTGACAGGTTGTGATGTGGACATGGGTCCGCTTGCTATGGTTATGCCGGAAAATGGATCTGGATTTGCACTAGCCATGGGGCTTGATGGTGTAGTATGGAGGTCTGGTTCTGACTGGTATGGGTCTGAATCAGAATCAAATGCTATGTGGCCTTCTGATGGTGTGGGAGATTGCTGAGAGTGGCTTCGACGATGTCGATTGAGTGTTCCAAATGGTGGTGCTTCGTCTCTTAGGCATGAGGAAGAGCGTGGAGGATCAATTGTGTTTTTATGTATGAAACTGGTGGGAATGATGTTTGGACCCCGGTTTCAGTGGCTTCCTATTGGCTGTAGGTGGTCACTTGGCCACTAAGACTGGCAGAAGACAGTGCTTGGCTTGTTCCTCATAGGTGTTTCTACTCAATCGGAAGAGGTCGTTGCCCGTTTCGCTTGGCAATTCCTCTCAGCGGCCAGCTACTTTGGGGTTCCTGTGGTACTCCTCACAATGAGTTTCTGGGCAAAGACCAAGTACTTCCCATAGTTGAAGCAGTTAGGGACTTATGTCCTCAAAGACCACAGACCTATTTGTACTTAGTGTAAATTGGTAAATTTTAAGGCTCACTCAGCGTCATGAACTGAGTTGGGTTAATTAGTTGGTATGGTGTATTTGTTTGTTTGTTTTTCTGGTATTTGGTTGCTACAAATGGTTTATGAATTCATCATGGTAGAGTTCAATTCATTATTTTTATGTATGCAAGCATTGAATAATCAGAAATTGTGAACAAATACAGTGATTAACCTGAATGTTTGCTGGCCTAACTAGATGTCTACCTCACACTGATATTCCTCTTCAACCAAAAGAAGGTGTTGGGCTCTCAACACAATGGGACTAAGCCCATCCGTAGATCCTCGGGTCACCTCTCGGATGCTAGGTTGGTCAATAGGGAGGACGCTTAGCACCGTGAGAATCCCTCCTTCTCTACCCCCTCTACCTTCCAAGTCACCCGGTTTTAATGGTTTGGAACAAATATATAGTGGAGTGCCTAGATCTATACAAGATTTCCCTTCGTCATATCCCAAAATACCCTGGAGGGTGATGACTGGGTAGAGGAGGAAGGGGAAGCAATATGCTTAATCTTAGGTTGATTTTAGTTAGGCTAGGTTCATTTGATTAAGCCATTAACATTTACCTGGAATTTACACATTGTTTATGAAAGAAATTGCAGAAAATGAAAACAGAAATTGAAATTGACTTGCAGTGCTGGACAGAGGCGGCTGAGCCACACTGACAGTCGTATAAAACTGAAATTTAAGTGTTATTAAACTAAAATTGAAGTTCTGTTTGACAGGCTGCACATTTCTAATCAAATCTGGTGAGAGGGCCGCGAGATTTTTTCAGAAACTGGCGAGGGGGTCGTACAAAATGCAGAAACAGTCATGGACCGAGTTTCTGGGTTAAAGTCGCACTTATCAGGGGATTAAGTGCACCCTGGGCGCACCTGTTTTCCCATTGAGTGCGCCCCAGTCTCACTTTTGGCCCCGATAAGAGCGCCCTACTCCGGATTTGGGGCTTTTGTGAGACAGAGTCCAATCTGGCCTACAGTAACTTGTGATGTGGCCAATCTGACTCGGTTTTTCCTAGCAGAGGCTTCGGCAGTACTGAAAACATGAAATAAAGTGAATTTAAGATGGATTTAACAGAAAAAATTTTAAAACTAGGTCAAAAAATTTAAAAACTTGGAAATTAAAAATTTGGACCAGGGATCCTGTGGGATCGACCTGGTATGGTCGCCAGTTCTATAGCAGGGATTTCTCCTTGCTACAGGGGCAAGAATGGATCCCTTCTATCTATAGGACAGAAGGGTAGGTTCCTGCTAGTGGGTAAATGCAAAAAATAAAACATAAGGTAAATAGACAAAAAATTAAACTAAGCTACAAATAGAAAGAAGAGAGAAGCAATGGTGAACCCCTCTACAAACACAAGTTAGGGTTCCACCTCCAAAGACCTACAAATAAATCCTAAGCTACATTAAAACCTGCAAAACAATGTTAAACATAAAACCTACAAATGGAAACAAGGGTTAGAAAGCAAAGAAAACAAATAAACAAGATATGAAAGACAAGTTATACCTTCTCTGGTGGAAATGGGCCACCATGCCCTAGCTTGTGGAAGCACCTCTCTTGGATGGGGAGCTTTGGCTCAATGGAAATGGAGGAGAGGGAGTGGGTGGCTTGAGAGGCAAAGGCGTCTCAAGCCATCCACGAGCAGCATAACAATATGCAAGGGAGAAGTTGTTTGAGAGTGACCCCCCACACTCCTTTTATAGCTTTTTCAAGGGGTTTTAGGGTTTTAAGCCCTTGGTCAGGGCTTTAGCCCCTTTTTTGGGCTTTTAGCGCCTTTCGTGCTAACTTTAGCTCCTTTTAGGGTTTTATCCCCTTTTTGGGGGTTTTAGCTCCTAGGAGACTATTTTGGGCTCCTTTTTGGGGTTTTTAAGCCCTTTTCTTCATCCTTTAGCTATTTTGAGGGTGTGGGGGTCTAATGGAGTGATATGAGGGTCATGAGATGGTATCATTGGGTGGTGTAGACCATTGAGAGCTGAGTGGGGGATTTTTGGGTTAACAGAGCTCTCTTGATTTTCATGTAGATCTTTAAGTATCTTCTTGATACACACAATCTCTTTTGTTGAATCTACATCAACCACATATTCTTCCTCTGTTGTCGAATCTGTTGGAATTGACTATTTGTGTGATCTTTAACAGACAATTGTTGATCCAAGACTCATTATGTATCCAAAAGTATACACTCTTTTTTTTTTGTTTCCATCAGAGTCTGAATCAGAGTACCCAATGAGTTTGAAGTCATCTACCTTAGAGTACTTGATTCCAAAGTCTTTAGTCCCCTTCAAGTACCTTAGAACTCTTTTAGCAACAGACCAATATCCTTTACAAGGTTTGTGCATGAACCTTGAAAGGATACCAACAACATTTGAAATATCTGATTTGGTGGTTGAGAGGTTGATAAGGCTTCCTACTGGTTATTGGTACTTGGTCGCATCCTCGCATTCTTTTCCTTCAATTAATGTAAGCTTCAACTTTTGTTCCATTGGAGTTGAGAGACGGTTGCATTCTATCGTGCCAAATTTGTTTGACAATTCTCCAACATACTTGTCCTGGGAGATGAATATGTACTAAGGATGTTAAGTGACTTCAATTCTCAAGTAGTAATGAAGGTGTCCAATATCTTTCATTTCAAATCCCTTCTTCAAATATTTCTATATGGATGCAATAGAACTTTCATTGTTCCCTGCCATTAAAATGTCTTCTACATACATGACAAGAAACACAACAGATCGTCCATCCTTCTTTCTAAAAAATGTTGTGTCATCAAGATTATAATGTTTGAAATTTAGCTTCAAATTATGCTTGGTTAGCTTTTCATATGAGGCGCAAGGTGCTTATTTCAGGCCATACAAGGACTTGAGGAGCTTACATACCTTATGTTCTTGTCCCTTCAAAACAAATCCTTTTGGATGAGATATGAAGAAATTTTATTTCAAGTATACATTTAAGGAAGTTGTTTTTACATCCATCTAGTGGGATTTCCACCCATTTTATGTATCCAATGAGAGCAAGGTGCGGATGGTATCCCATTTTTTTGTGGGTGAGAACAACTCTTCATAGTCAATTCCTTTTTTATGTGCATAGCCTTTCGCCACAAGCCTATCTTTGTGCTTGTCGGGTGAGCCATCTTATCTGTATATGTTCTCGTATACCCACTTGCATCCAATTGCTTTGGTTTCAACTAGAGGGTCAACCAACTTCCATGTTCCATTCTTCATGAGCGCATCATACTCATTCTGCATGGCTTCTTTCCTCATCACTAGTGGCAGCCTTTTTAAAGGAAGTTGAATCAAAATTAGTAGATAAATTTAATTCATAATCAAATTAGGCATCCATGTCATCACCTGAGTTATCTACTTCTCCTCCATATTCTTATCCGGTTGAGCTTCTCATTCCCTTCTTTCCAACTTCATCTATATAGAAAATATCTTGTGTATTTGTGGCCAATTTTGGAATTCTCATTGATGGCCCATATTGATCATCTGGTGGTGCTACATTCTCTTCAAGTTTCAATCTTCCAATCCTTAGTTGCATCCTCTTGTTGAATCTCTTGTTCAGGTGAAGTGGCTAGAACTTCTTCATCATAAGTTTATTCATGAGGGGGTGTATGAGCTTAAAAAGGAAATTCCACAAATTTATCCTAATCCAAAATAGGGATACCCCCTTCAAGATGTGGAATTTCATTATCAACTTCATAATCTATCTTTAGATGGGAAAACTTCACCAGATGATCAAGTTGTCTATCAATAGACTTGTCATTTTTAATAGTTTCAAGAAAAATGACATCTCTGGAAAATGAAATTTCGACTATTAGCACCAAGCTTGTTTCTTTGCTCCTTTGGTATCAAGGCATAGCAAGTGTAACCAAAAACCATGAGATGCCTCACCGAAGGAAGGTGGCCACACCACATTTCATGTGGAGTCTGATGACCCTCCATTTTGTAGTATTTTATCTACATGTTTGGTCCAGGATATAAGTCTTATATATATATATATATATTTACTTATGAGTTGTCACTTAGGTACCAATTGTGTGGGTTTAATAGATATTCAACCAAGGAGCAACAACATGTATAAATCTTGTCATTTATATCATTTTAATTGCTTGATTTCAATATAAGTTTGAAGATTGTCTTTATTAATAAATTGTTTGCATTGTAGGTTCTTTCACCATACGGTACTCGTTCCTGCACTTAATCGGGTACCTAATCTGGTGCCTATATCAACACAGTCAATGGAATGTCAAATGTTTTGGGGATAAAGAAAGGATTGAAGTAGGGCTTAGTTATATGACGCCCGTGAAGAATGGTAGCCAATAACATGGTTAGTCGAATCCCTTGAGGAGCTGTGATTTCTTTATCAAGTGCATGACCGAAGACCGGAGATATGGGAGGATTTACTTAGGTTGGAATGCAATCAGTTTGAGAGTAGAACTCTCTTGCGTTTGTTTCTCTTTGGTTGTTATGGTCATTTGAAGGGTCAACCCTTTCAATGGTAGATCCATATGATGTAAAACTATATATATATATTTGGCAATAGGCTTAGTGGATGTACACAGAGAGACACAAAAAATCAAGTTATGAAACTCTATTCAATTTAATCTTAAAATATTGTATTAAGCTTTCTTTTGCAGCTTGAAGCAACGTCTAGAGGGGGGGGCACCTACACACACTGTCAATTTCATGTTTATGCATCTTATTGTTTATTGTAAGACTTTATGTTTTCATTATATGGTTATCGTTGTTTCATATGTGTTTTCAGAAGTTAGATAGGGTGCGCAGTTCTTCAATAAAATATAGATTGTGTTTATGGTTAGTAATATCACATTTTCAGGTTGCTTCATTTTTCTATGAACTAAATTTGTTGAGATCTTAGAACAAAAAGGTTTCGAATGCTTGTTGTTTTTTAAGTTGAATAGATCATAGAAATGCTTCATAGTTAACGTAGAATGTTGGCCAGGAATTTTGTATTTTGTATTTGGTATTTGAAGATTTCTTTCGTGAATTAAGATTTCAAGCAATCATTTCCTGGTTTGAATGCATTTACATTTGGAGGAATTACATAGTAATGTTTGAGGGATTTAGCAGTAATACTTAGTTTGATTTTCAAGTTACAGATGACCATTTTTTATTAAGACATAGTTTCAATTTCATTTAGACTGGTGATCATCATATTGTTAGCGTTAATTGGATAGTTTCCTTTATTATTTTAGTACCAGGACTATTTAGTAAAGTAGATTCAAGTTTCCTTTTGTTGTGTTTACTTTTAGTTTAAATACTTATCTTTTAAAATGAGATAGATAGTTGATTTAGCCATGTTTTTTTCCTTAGAAGCATTTAGTGAAAGGTTGATTGCTTGATTCGATACATATACATTTTATACTAGAAAAGTGAATGATAGTTAGGTTGTTAATGATTTGGGAGTGAACAGAGTAGGTCTTACCTTCAACTTGCAAATTTATGACAGAATCTAGAGTAGTCCATCTTACATAGCATAGACAGTGTAACAGTCAAAGTTTGCTAACCTCGGTTGATAGTTTAATTAAGGGTGATATCATTTGCCTGACATTTTTAGCGTTGTTGTCGGGGAGTTGTTCGAAGGTAAGATAGTATTTCAATGTTTCTTTAACATGATAGTTGTTTTTTACTGTGATTAGTTTCTGCATAAGGAGGAGAAGGGATGGTAAGACGAGAGGTAAGAACCTGCGCATCTATTATAACAGGTTCTTTCGAATCCCTTTGCAGCTTTGGTATTCCTGATTTTGTTTATTAAATAGAATAGTTTATAATTAGATTTGTGTTTCTTTTTATATAGCATAAGTTTTTTATGAGACCTAGGGATAGTAGAGGTAGATATACCAAAATTAGTTCTCAAAGTTCTTCTATTCTTGGGGATAAAACCCCATCATCATCAAAAAACCTCGAAGAAAGATACAAAAGAAACAAAAGTGACACACAGGAAATTGTAGGACAACAACTGGAAGAAATAGTCAAATCAAATTCCATAGGAGAAAAAACTAAATCACCTCAGAAAGACCTACTAGTAGTATCAGAGGCATCTAAAAGTACCCAAATATCACCTATAAAATAGGATCCTAGCCTGGAAAATTTAATGGATGTAGAAAAGATTAATGCACTATTTGGAAATACCACAGAACTTGTAATTTTGCAGATAACGTCCACTTTAAGTCCACTAGAATATACTAAGGGAAATACTAGACCTAGGTGGGATCTCTCATCATCACCCTTAAGAGAAGAAAAGATCAACTTTACCTTGTTCGATAATCCACTCACTATGGGATACCATGAGGAGGAAGTGGAACAAGAAGCACAGACTGAGACAACCTTTGGATTTCCAATTCTGGATCGAATACAAAATGTTAACATGAAAAAAATTCCCTTATATTCATTACTTGTCTTCCATGGCAAGACTACTAAAGATACCATTACTTTTCTCTTTGAGTTCGACATATTATGTTGTAGTTCTAATTATCTCCAGGACGCCCAGAAATTGAAGTTATTTCCTGCAAATATTAAGGATGCAGCACTTCGTTGCTTCATGGGGCTAGGAGAAAGTATTATAACGACATGGAATGAAATGAAATATGTCTTCCTAAATAAATATCAATATTATTGTAGGTATAAAGACGCTCATCATGATATTTTCAAGATGCCGCAGCACGAAGAAAAGAGTCTGGAAGAGTTTCCAGAAAGGTTTGGCTACATTCTTCAAAAATACAAATATAACACCCTTCAGGAAGATGTTGTGAGAACACTCTTCCTGAAGGGAATTTTGGAGGAGTATGTTGAGATTCTTAACATTATGGTCACAGGTGATATCTATCACAATCCATTTGAAGAAATATATGAATTATGTAGAACATACGCCTGTAGCAAGTCTAAAACTGGAAATTATGTAAGGGATGGAATTCCTCGAGCCTCTAGGTCAATCAATACTACTGGGATCACCAGAATGGAGTTGGGGAATATGTTGGAAAATTTTAAAACATATATCCTGGGTACCCTAACTTCTCAACTTGATGGCCTGAAGACTAAGAAGAGGCAAGAAGAGGAGGATGAAACATTACAAATATTTTGTCCCAAGTGCAGGAAAAGACATCCTCTCAAGGAATGTCCCATTAACACTATTGATGTTTGTGGATTATGCACGGAAAGTTTCCCTGCACTACCAGAAATACAGGCTCTATACAAGATAAGTGCTAAAGCATGAGAACAATCATATGCACCAAGAATTCCATGGCCTCCTCATCCCCAAAATCAATATCCATATCCTGCATACCAAAATCCATCTTACTACTATCCAATGCAACCTACTTGGAACCCACAATCTTGGCCAAATTGGAAAAATTAACCGGTACAAAACCAGTCTTGGAAACAGGGTTGGAGGGGATAGGGTTAGAGTGGCATGAAGACAAAAGCACCACCAAATATTCCTTCTTACTCTCCATATCCACCTAATTCCCAGCAGTTGTTACTTGGTTTCACATGCCCATCACTACCAGCTCCACAGATTCCTCAACAATATCATAATGTAAATCCTCCTCCGCCAACCTTACTACCTGCCCAACCTATTCCAAACCCAAACAATAGATTTCCTCAACCTCTTAACAATTCCAAGGTACCACATTCCCCGACATTTGCTGTCAATGTAATACCAATCCACAATATCCAACTCATATCAGGAAGGACAGTAAATAGGGAAAATCTTGTTGTTGTGATCCAAGAGGAATTTGAAGAAGAAAATGGGGAAAACCAGCAAGAGGAAGGACATCCTAGTATTTTGGATGATACTCCCATAGTCGAGATACAACACGTAACCCAACCACAGATATCAAGCATCATGCCATATCCAGAAAGATTGGCCATTGAAAAACCGGTGGTAAGACCTCAGTTTGATTTTGAAAATGAACTAAGGAATGTCTGCGTTCGAATCCCTTTACTTGAGGCTATCAGGGATGTTCCCATTTACTCAAAGATGATCAGAGAACTATGTTTAAAGAAACCAAGGATAAAACAAAAATATCCACTAGCTATACATGTGGTAGGCCAACTATCTGATTATATATCAGATCAAACCTTACTTCCAAAGTTTGCAAATCCTGGAAACCTTATTTTAATTGTATCTATTAATAATGTGTCCATATGAAATGCATTAATTGATTTAGGATCAGAAATTAACATGATGCCCATATCCACTTTGCATTTATTACACTTAAATAACATGCTCAGACCTACTCCAATAGTTTTGGAGCTAGCAAATAAAAGCACTGTAAAACCTGTGGGGGCGCTTGATGACATCATTGTTACTATGGCCTCCTGGGAATACCCAATGGACATTCTGGTTCTTCAAACCAAGAATCCTACCAAAGAACATCTAATCATCTTAGGAAGGCCTTGGCTTGCAATAGCTAATGCTTTCATAGGGTGTAGGGAAGGTATTTTAACAATATCAAATGGCTCTTCTCTACAAAAACTTACAATGTATCCACCAGCCCAACCAGTGGCAGAAATGCTATGGCTGGAAAACCCGTATGGAGATGAGGAAGCAGAACAACCGTTTCTATCTATCAGTCATTATAGAGGTTTGGAAGATCAAACAGAAGATAATATTTTAGATAAATTTATTTCTACTACTACTAGCGTTGATTTTTCTCATTCTTTTTCTGAATTTAATTATTTCCTCACATAGGACTTTCAAGAGAATTTTGATCCAGTCAATATATCCACATCACTAGTCCTTTTTGCGGATGATAATGTGGAATCTTTTACAGTTCCAATTGAAGTTAGTCCTGAGAAGTCTTTAATAATTAATGCTAGATTAAGCCAAGACCAACAGTACTAGATAGTCCATGTATTGCAGACACAGTCATGAGCATTTCCCTGGACATATAAAGATATGAGAGGAATACATCCTAACACTTATATTCATCACATTTACACTTAGGAGAATATCCGATCGATAAAACAACCACGGAGGAGAATGAATCTTGCTTTAAAAGATATTGTGAAGGATGAACTACAGAAATTACTTGATGCAGATTTCATCTACCCCATTTCTGATAGTAAATGGGTTTCCCCTCTGGTATTTGTCCCCGAAAAGGGAGGGAAATGGAGAATATGCATAGATTTCCATGAGCTTAATAAAGAAAATTTGAGAGATTATTTTCCCCTTCCTTTTATAGATCAGGTTTTAGACACTTTCTCGGGCAAACAATATTTTTCATTTTTGGATGGATACAGTGGATACAATCAGATAAGAATAGCTCCTGAAGACCAAGAGAAAAATACTTTTACCTGTCCATGGGGGACATATGCCTACAAAGTGTCACCCTTTGGACTATGTAATGTCCCTTCTAGTTTTCAAATAGCAATCTTGGGAATTTTGGCTGACCTGATTCATGATTGTGTTGAAGTCTACATGGATGACTTTATAGTTTATGGAAACAACTTTGAAGAAGCCCTTCAAAGTTTGGAGAAGGTTTTAATTAGGTATCAGGAAACAAACCTTTCCTTAAGTTATGAAAAATGCAAAATGTTATTAACTGAAGGTATATTTTTAGGACATCATATTTATTCAAAAGGTATTAAGGTTGACCCTGCTAAAATTGAGATCATTACCAGCCTAACTCCTCCCAAAACACAGAAGGAAGTCGAGAGTTTTTTTGGGCATGCTGGCTATTATCATAGATTTATTGAAAACTTTACTAAGATAGCAGCTTCGTTATTTAAATTGTTGGTTAAAGATGTTAATTTTTGTTGGGATCAGTGTTTCCAGCTTGCTTTTGAAACTCTTGAAGAATAATTGTCTTCGGCACCAGTTTTAAGAGGACCCAACTGGTCCTTTCCCTTTCATATATATACTGATGCATCTGACACTACTTTCGGGGGAGTCCTTGGACAAAATGAGAATCAAGATTACTATGCCATCTATTTTATCAGTAAAAACATAACACCAACTGAACTAAATTACACAGTAACTAAAAAAAAATCTTAGCAGTAGTTCATGCTATTAATAAATTTAGACATTACATTACTGGTTATGATGTTTTTGTTCATACTAATCAATCTGCTATCAGGTTTTTAATGAATAAATCTATAACTAGTGGCAGGGTGACACCATGGCTTTTATTATTTCAATAATTTAACATTACAATTATTGATAAGCCTGGGAAAGAAAACCTAGTTGTAGATTTTCTTTCCAGACGTACTCGTGATGGTGAAAATATTCCTGTAAATGATGATTTTCCTGGTGAACATTTGTTTGTTGTTGTTATTAAAATGCCTTGGTTTGCAGAAATAGCCAACTATTTGGCTACAGATAAGATACCAATTCATTTACCAAAACATGAGCAGCGAAGAATTGTTCAACAAAGTGCCAATTACTCGTGGGTAGGTAATGATCTATTCCAAACAAGTCCAGATCTAATTATTAGAAAGTGTGTAAGGGAAGATGAGATGTATGATATTCTTCAGGCCTATCATGATGGGCCTTGTGGAGGTCATTTCTCAGATAAAAGCACAACCTATAAGGTGTTACATCAGGGATATTATTGTCCCTCACTCTTTAAAGATGCTACAAAGTAAGTAAGGAGTTGTGATAGTTGCCAACGAATGGGAAGACTTACAGCCTCTGATGAAATGCCTCTGCAAGCACGGGTAATGATCGAACCATTTGAAAAATGGGGGTTATATTTCGTTGGTCCAATCTCACTTATGTCATGAAAAAATAAATATGTCCTAGTTTGTACTAATTACGTGACCAAATGGGTTGAGGCAAAGGCATTGTTGAGGGCCACTGAGAACTCAGTCATAGAATTTATTTATGAGGACATCTTTACTCGTTTTGGTGTCCCTCGTGAAATTGTGACTGATAATGGAGCACAGTTTGTTTTAAAATCTATGAAGCAACTAACAGAACAATATGGGATTAAACATTGTAAGTCCTCTCCATACAATCCCCAAGCTAATGGGTGGGTAGAGTAAACAAATAAATTTTTGGAATCCATCCTTACCAAAACTATACAAATGCATCATAAGGACTGGGTCGATAGGATCCCTGAGGCTTTATGGGCCTATAGAACTACATGGAGAAATACCACAGGGCATACCCCATATGAATTGGTTTATGGGAAACAAGTGTTACTTCCTATAGAATTCCAAGTAAAGACTGTTAGGATATTTAGACACTTAGGAGTTAGTTAAGATCAACTTGTGATATATATGTGTTAGGTAAAAGTGTGTTTCTTTAGTATGCATTAGTATGCATTTGTAAATATTCTAATCCGACGGTCACGATATGTTCTAGACATAGAGTGATCCGACGGTTCAACTTCTCTTAGATCATACCTACCATTGATCCGTGGCTTAACACCCGATTGGTCTATGATCTCTATTTAAAGAGCATAGAGGGTCCTTGGCTAGTTGATCGATTATGAGAAGCTCATGTAAATTTCTTTCTTTTGCATAATAAATTGCTCCAAGTAGCTATTTGGCTGGGGTCGTGGACTGTTTCCCTCTCGAGGGTTTTAACCACATGACAAACATCGATGTGTTGATCTGTGATCTATTTGTGTGAAGCGGTATCTGAGGGTGTTCGGTCTTTTAGGAGTACCCTGTGTACCCGAACATGGTATCAGAGCTTTTATGAAGAGCCGCTTTCGGTTTTGATCAAGATCTGGAACCGGTGTTGCCAAAAATTTGAAATGGTTTCTGGTTTTGGATTTTCTGTGCATTTGTGGCCTATGGGAGTTATTCCATTGTGTCTGGAGCACCGTTTCCATTTGGAAACAGTTTCGTTTCACCGAAAACTGTTTCCTTTTGTTCCAGAAACACCCATTTCGGCGAATCTGAAGGTATAATGTTACAGTGATGGATTTGTTTTATTTTTTTAAATCTCTCATGTTTTATCAGTATTATTGTTAGATCCTTTTTTAGTCTCGGATTGTTGCCTTCCCTGGCTGCGTATTCTCTTTGTCTTGCACCTTGCGCGATCGCGGCGAATAAGGAACAGTGAGGGAAAGTTTTTTTTTCTTGTCTTCTCGACTACGTATGCTCTTTGTCGTGCACCTTGTGCGATCACGGCAAATCAGAAACAACGAGAAAACTTGAAAACATAGACTTTCCGGGTAAGCTAACCAAGATCTAACCCCTTTGTGCAGAAAAAGTTTTTTTTTGTTTTTGTTTTTCGTTTTTTTTGTGATTTGCGGGAAAAGAAAGCAAGCACGGAAAACGAGAAAGAAGAGTAAAAAAAAAAATGCCCCCTTCCTCTTTCCATAGTTTTACGTACCTTTTAAACTTAGCTCACTTGGTCCAAAGTTGCTTTACACCTTAATAAGTCTTGAGTTCAAATCTTATCAAGCTACTTTTTAGTGCATGCAATTTCTATTTTCAAGTTACTTTATTGTAAAAGTGCATCTCACATTAATAAAATAAAATAAAAGTGAGTCACTTAAGTCTTTTAATTTATTGTCGCACTATTTAAAAAGTCACGTTATTGTAAAACTGAACATCACTTATTCTACAAAAGTGATTCACTTCAAAGCAACTTTATTGTAAAAGTGATTGTCAAAGGTTGATTTTGGGAAGAGGGGGCTTCTTCTTTTTTGTCAAGTTAATATCTGCCACGTCACTATTGGGGACATCTTCAACATTTTCTTTGATCAAGCGTAACTTCATCATCCAGAATCCGTTTTAAGTGTCATTTTTTTTAAAACCACATATTTTTTTGAGCTCTTTGCATCCAGACAGATAGTTTTTGTTCTTTCAGCCATTATTTTACAGTATGGCCGCCCCTTGTGATATTATACTTACAAGTTCTAACTATTTCTCATGGAAATCTCGTATGGAAGATGTTCTACGAACTAGGGGACATTTCAGGATAACCTAAGGGAAAGAAACAGAACACACTGATGATGATAAGAAAATTAAATGGGAAAATAGATGTGATGAAGCTCGTGGATTGATTGGGATGGCAATCTCTATTGATTTGCGATTCCACGTATCTGACATTGATGAACCTGATAAAGCTTGGGAAAAGTTGGAATCTGTGTTTGGTAAACATAATGAAATTCGGGGTCATCAACTCGAGAATGAGTTGATTTCCTTGAATCCAAATGATTTATCATACATTCAAAACTATTTATCTAAGTATAAAACTCTTAGACTCCTATGTGCAGAATGCAAGATTAAGAAAGAAGACAAACAATGTATTTATCATATTCTTTCCAAACTTGGACCTGCATATTCTATTTTTGTATCTACATTCTACTCCATGAAAGAATGCTTGACTGCAGCTAGCTATCAAGAGCCTAGCCTTGAATCCTTTTGTGATTCCTTAATTAGAGAGCAAGATAAGCTCATTCATCTTGGAATAATTAACAATGCAAATGCATCTGGGAAAGCCTTATTGTCCCAACAGAAAGAAAAGTCCAAGCCTCCCAAGAAACAAAATATTCGTAATAATAAACAAAACAACAAGGGTCCCAAACCCTCTCAGTCAGCTCCTTCTTTAAAAAATGACAAAGGATCCAAGCAAAAAGGAAAGAAGACTCAGCGTCATTGCAATTTTTGTGGGAAAGATAATCATGATGAATCTAAGTGTTTTAAGAAGATGGCAGCCTTGGAAGCAGCAATGAAGAAGCACCACATCAGCCTAGATTCGTCTTCAGAATCTAACTCTCATGGACATGCACTTTGTGCTTCTGGTTACTCTTATACTGCATCTTCTTCTTCTACTTCAATTGAATGGCTCATTGATTCTGGAGCATCTTATCATATGGCTAAGGATAAAGCCATGTTTTCTACTATGCATGAATCTAACACCAAACAAATATTTGTTGGTGATGATAGATCTCTAAGTGTTGTAGGATCTGGAACAGTTCCAGTCGAAAATAGTCATTTCAGTGATGTACTATGTGTTCCAAAAATTTCCTGCAATTTC
>LPNX010268370.1:93306-183644 GCA_001517045.1 Pseudotsuga menziesii | reverse complement strand
CCTAACTTGGCAGGTGTGCCATCTTTGGCCTGCGAGCCTGATTCGGCGATTGTGCCTTCTTCTTCTTCTTCTTCCAGCTTCCTTGACAGGTTTCCAACTCCAGTTTTTGATGATGACAATGAGGATGAAAATCCACCTCCGCCTCCTCATGTTCCTCCAATTGCACCAGCACCAATACTTCCTCGATGGGTCTGTTCAACATGTGAAGCAGTTGGTGATCTTGCCGGTGATCCTAGAGATCAACGTAGAACACGTTCTCAGTTTCAGCGAGCCTCTTCTCTTTTGGCTCAAGTTTTCGAGAATCATGATCTAGAAACTTTTGCAGAAGCTTCAGGAAATCCAGATTGGGATGCAACTATGGATGAAGAATATCGTTCCTTAATGGAAAACGATACTTAAGGAAGAAAACTTGTCAGATGTAAATGGGTCTACAGAACTAAGTATGCATCAGATGGAAGTGTTGAAAGACTTAAGGCAAGGTTAGTTGCCAAAGGTTTTTCCCAAGTTGAAGGGATTGACTAAAATGAAACATTTGCCCCTGTAGCAAAAATGAACTCCATCTGCCTTGTTCTTTCTCTTCCAGCCTTACATAACTGGGAAGTCCATCAAATGGATGTCAAGTCTGCCTTTTTACATGGTGATTTACATGAGGAAATTTACATGGAACAACCTCATGGATATGTTCAGAGTAACTCTAGCCTTGTTTGTCTCCTTAACAAATCCTTATATGGCCTTAAGCAAGCTCCTAGAGCTTGGTATGCCAAAATGGATAGCTTTCTCCTTGACGCTGGTTTTTCTAGATGTCATTCTAACCCCAATGTCTATACCAAGAAAGTAGGAAACCATCTCATCATACTTGTTCTTTATGTTTATGATCTTATCCTTACTGGTAGTGACCCTAACCTTATAACCCATGTAAAATCCAGTCTTAAGCAAAATTTTGAAATGTCAGACTTAGGACATTTGCATTATTTTCTTGGTCTCCAAGTCTTGCAAACCAAAGAAGGAATCTTTCTTTCCCAGTCTAAGTATGCTTGTGACCTTCTTCGTCGCTTCCACATGGAAGATTGTAAACCAGCCCCTTCTCCCTTCGAGTCTGGAGTCAAACTTTCTGCCACTTGTACTTCCCCTGAAGTAGATGCCACCTTGTATCATTAGCTTGTTGGTAGTCTTTTATACTTGACTCATTCCCGTCCTGACCTTTCCTTTGTCGTTGGTCGTGTTGCCCGTTATATGCAAACTCCTCATGAAATTCACTGGAAAGTAGCAAAAAGAATACTTCGATATATTCGAGGTACAATTCAGTTTGGGATTCATTACAGTACAGGGGAGAAACCTTTGTTGGTTGGTTTCACTGATTCAGATTGGGCCGACGATCCTGATGATCGAAAGTCTACTGCAGGTTATGCTTTCAGTATGGGATCTGGACCTATCACTTGGGCTTGTAAGAAACAACAAGCTCTTGCTCTTTCTTCAGCAGAAGTAGAATATTGAGCCATAGTTAATGCCAGTCAGGAAGCTTTATGGCTTCGACAGATCCTTTCAGAGTTTGGATTCTAACAGCAGCAGCCTACTCCACTTTGGTGCGACAATCAAAGTGCCATCAAACTTGCCAAAGATCCAGTTCTACATCAGTGCAGCAAACACATTGAGCTACACATGCACTTCATCAGAAATATTGTTCATGATCGTGTTATTGAAGTGCTCTATTGTCCTACAGATGATCAAGTTGCAGACATCTTCACCAAGTTTCTTACAGAAGCGAAGTTTTCTAAACTTCGGTCTATGTTAGGAGTTCAGGAATGTGTCATTAAGGGGGGATAGGCTCTAATGCCTCCTTCCTTCTCCTAATAGTGTCACTTTTGTAAATCCTTCAATCCTATCCCAAGTTGTTCTTAAGGGGGGGTGTTAGGATATTTAGACACTTAGGAGTTAGTTAAGATCAACTTGTGTAATATATCTGTTAGGTAAAAGTGTGTTTCTTTAGTATGCATTAGTATGCATTTGTAAATATTCTAATCCGACGGTCACGATATGTTCTAGACATAGAGTGATCCGACGGTTCAACTTCTCTTAGATCATACCTACCATTGATCCATGGCTTAACACCCGATTGGTCTATGAGCTCTATTTAAAGAGCATAGAGGGTCCTTGGCTAGTTGATCGATTATGAGAAGCTCATGTAACTTTCTTTATTTTGCATAATAAATTGCTTCAAGTAGCCATTTGGCTGGGGCCATGGACTGTTTCCCTCTCGAGGGTTTTGACCATGTGACAAGCATCGATGTGTTGATCTCTGATCTTTTTGTGTGAAGCGATATCTGAAGGTGTTCGGTCTTTTAGGAGTACCCTGTGTACCCGAACAAAGACCTTCTGAACTGTTGCACGAGTAGGACTGGATTTAGATGAGGCTCAGAAACAAAGGCTAAAACAATTAAATGAATTGGACGAGATCAAACAGGATGTTATACAAAGGACTATTTTGGTTCAAAATCAGAGAGTTAAGTGGCATGATAAGTTTTCAAAGCATAAAACTTTTCAGGAGGGTGACTGGGACCTGCTATTTGATTCAAGGTTCAAGAATTTTAAAGGTAATCTCACAACCAGATGGATGGGACTGTATGAGATCATTACTGTCTTTGATAATGGTTCGGTGAAAATAAGGACAAATTACAACAAACAGGTCACTTTTGTGGTGAATGGGCACTGCCTAAAGGTATATCGTAAACCCATGACCAAGTAGGAATTTATTCAAGGTTTGGCCCATCAATATGATTTAGAGTTAGTAGGTGAAGAAACATTTTCTTCACCTCCTTCCTCCTGAGTAATGGCTGATTAAAATTTTCTCTGTAAATATGTACATGAGTGTTTTATCTTGTTTTTTTAAGTTTTTTGCAGGTATCTTCCATCTATAGGGACAAATCGGAGTATCTAAAAAAGGGGAAGTCATATTATTTTTATATATTCTGTGAAATGACTGAAACTTTTTGTCAAGTTATATCAAGCTGTTAATTTTTGTTTTATGATTGATGCCTATTGTTTTTTGAGTGTTCCCTTATTTATACAAATCTCATACCAATTAGTCCTACCTCAAGATAATTTACTTATGAGACCATAAGTATACTAGAATACTTTTATTTGGCCTTACACTTGACTGAGCAAGTACTTTTACAAGTAGTAACTGATGAGGGATTTGAATTATTTTTCTGCAGACACCACAATAAATTCATAGGAATATGATTGATTGAGGTTAAAATCATATTTTGGGTATTATCCGTTGGCACCCTAATAACTATAACTATAGTCTTTCCATTGACTTAGCATCATTATGAGAGTTAATTGTCCATGCAAACAAATCTTTACAAGCATTGTTCTAGAAAGATCTTCCAACTTAATACCATTCCATTCCTGAAAATGTTTTTAGAGCATCTCCCCCATCTCATCTCTGCATAAGCAATTTACAAATCATATCTATAAGGTGAATTGGGAGAAGATACTCTAGAGGAAAAAGGATGCAAGAGGTTAACCCGTCGGGATGTTGAACAGGTATGCTGGCAGCGGGTACCGGCATGTGGTATGACCAGGAAAACCCATCAGGGTACTGAACAGGCCTATTGGCAATGGGGAATTATGCCTGGGGAAGAAAATTCTTGGCTGTTATAGTTACCCCACTGAATTTTTGAACAGGCTTGCTGGCAGTGGGTTCTGACTATAGTATTTATTATCATGTTTCATTTATCCTTGCTTGTATGAACAAGGTACTCTTGTAAGAGCTAAAGGACGTGTTAGGTGAAATTACATGTAATAATATTTTTCTAGCGGTTAGTGGATAATCTCATTAAGATAATTTGACTCTCTACTTCTAAATCCTTACCATAAAGGAGGATTTTACCTTTATAGTGTCTAAATGATCAATGATTCAATGAACTTGACAATGAACCTTACCTTTATCACCTGCACATCCTAGTGTAATGTTGAACCATGTTGACTGGTGTTTTTATGAATCCCATTATAATAACTCTTGACCAAACAAAATATTGATTGGGTTTCTATATAACAAAGGAAAATAAATATGCTTTTGAATTATGTTGATAGGAATTAGATTTCTTTTGAAGATTGTTTGAGGGAGACTTTAGTTTGCTTATTGGTGACTTTTTGTTCAGGACATGACAAGTAGATCTTTGTATTTTCTCACCAATATCTTACTAATGCTAACATAGAAATTTAGGGATACATAGAGTCTTAACAGATGAGATATTGGACGAGGTACTGGAAGAGGTATTGGATGAGGTAACTGGTTGAACGAATACAAAGATAAATAAATTGAATTTGGGATGATTGAATTACTGAATTTGATACAAGATCTGTTTATAAAGGTTATTGTCGAGGCATATATTTCTTTCACAAGAATTAGAATTGGACCGATCAATTTTCTTATTAATTTCGTATTCATATCAGAAAACAAAGATAAATTCAGGTTTTTTTTTTTTTATCAATGTCCAAATCTCCGATTTGGACAATGATCTGTAACTAATTCTTGATAAGAAAAACTTTGGTATTGAAGCACTTGACTAACATAAATAATGTAATCTTAACCTTAGTTTTTGTGCACAAATATTGATATGGTCAACTCATAAAATGACTTTGATAAGGAATAAAATTTAATCCTTTAATTCTTCCATAATCGTTTTCTTCATACTTTAATATTTTCATTTATAATTTATGAGTCATGAGTTATAGGGCGTAAGGTTTATTCATAATACATTAAGCATGCCTTCACTTCATTATCAAACGATTATGGAAAATTCCTCCCACGTGGTCATGTACCTCTTGACAGACGGCTCTAAATAGCCATCGATTCCTAGAAATAAGGGAAATTATGAATCAACACTCATAACATCATTTTTTTTGGCACTCTCCCATTTTCGTTAACCTCGAGTTTTCATAATTATATCCCTGGTAATCATGGACAGACATTAGCATAGGAATAGAAAAGGGGAATTTCCCTTCAGTTGTTCATATTTGTCTCCTTTGCACCCTAGAGACTATTCTGCATTGTTCCTCCATATTTCTGCCATGATCAACCGTCAGGAACCCACGTCCCTTTCTGACCTCTTAACCTTATCAAAATTTCTAGAGTGTAGAGATATTTTTATCCGAGCTGGCTGGAATATGTCTCTCACTGCTCTTTCTGGTCATGATGATGAAGTCTCGTTGCAGTTCTCTCTAGCATTCGACGGGAAACGGATACAAATTGGGCCAGTTTCCTTCTCTATTTCGAAGGATTCAATCGCTCAAGCCATAAGGTTAACTCGGACCAGCGAGCGATGGTTCAAAAATTACAAACTCTCTCGGCAACATTATGACTTTGTTTTCAAGCCCGAATTCCTAACAATCAAAGGGGACAAAGGGTTTGCTAAGAATTGGGTGCGAGATGAATTAATTAGCCATTTAATGATTATTAGTCAGCTGGTCACTTGTGAAGGTAGGTTTTCCATTTTCAAGACCTGTCATTTCATATTGTTATCACATTTTGAGTTCGGGAAGCTTATAAATTTTCCCTTCTATTTTTGGAAGAGCTTGAGTAAAATGGTTTCTCAAGTTAGAAAAAACATCGAAAACCCTGCTAGAATCCTTTTCCATCATGGCCTCATTAAAATATTGGTATTGGCCCATCTTCAAAAGAGAAATCAGAGTTGGGAGTAGTTCCTCCTTATCCTTCCCAATCCTCACACTGTTTTTCCTGTCGAAACTCCTCCCACCCATGTGCATCCAACCTAATCAACATCTATACATGCAATTGATAATCTGGAACAAACCCCAGATTCCTGTGTTGGCAGCCATCATTGTAAGGGGAAAACCAAAATTCAGCTGCAAGAAGCAAAGGGGGATCTCAAACGAAAACAAAAGCTTCATGGGGGTCTTCCTTTCTTTTCCAAAATAGTGCAAAACGTTGTAAAAGTGTCGAAGGGGTTTGCTCAACGCTTTACTCGCAGCATCGATGCTAAGCCTGCGGGTCAAGTAACCTCCACTAATCCTAACCCTGTCCAAGTTTTGTCATCTACCTCTCCATCACAGAAACACCTTCCTCCATCCACTACGTCGGAGCGCATGTCCTCAGTCCCTTAGTCCCTATTGCACTCTACTAATGAATCCTCATTTCCTGAGCAATCTACCTTCCTTGCTTTAGGAACATCAACCCCTATGAATCTAGTTCAAAACCCCTCAGTCCTTCCTTCTCAGCTGTCAACAAATGACTATTTTCAAAAGAGAAACATCTAGCTAACAAGGGAAGTCCAGGAATATGCTCTCCTCAATCGACATCTTACGAAGGAGAATGGAATCCTCGAAGATAAGGTTAACTCCTTGCAAAAATTAAGTGATGACATGACCGGCTCTAACAGAAGTTTGAGGAAGCAGCTGAAAAAGAAAGAACAACAGCTAGAGGAACTCAAAGGCAATCAACCAAAACATGTTCCTTCTTCTCCATAGGTGCAGGTGTCAGTTAATGCCTCAGGAATTTGAATGTGTGGGTTCATCAGTTTGTCATTTTTTCTTCCTTGCATGATGACATGCAAGAATTTTGTTGTGGGGGAGATGATGACCCTCCATTTTGCAATATTTTATCTACATGTTTGGTCCAGGATATAAGTCTTATATATATGTTTTCACTTATGAGTTGTCACTTAGGTACCAATTGTGTGGGTTTAATAGATATTCAACAAAGGAGCAGCAACAGGTATAAATCTTGTCATTTATATCGTTTTAATTGCTTGATTTCAATATAAGTTTGAAGATTGTCTTTATTAATAAATTGTTTGCATTGTAGGTTCTTTCACCATACGATACTAGTCCCCGCACTTAATACGGTATCTAATCCGGTGCCTATATCAGTGTAGTCAATGAAATGTCAAATATTTTGGGGATAAAGAAAGGATTAAAATAGGGCTTAGTTATATGACGCCCATGAAGAATGCTAGTCAATACCATGGTTAGTCGAATCCATTGAGGAGCTGTGATTTCTTTATCAAGTGCATGACCGGAGACCGGAGATACGAGAGGATTTACTTAGGTTGGAATGCAATCAGTTTGACAGTAGATCTTTGTTGTGTTTGTTTCTTTTTGGGTGTTATGGTCATTTGAAGGGTCGACCCTTTAAGTGGTCGACCCATATGATGTACACCTATATATATTTGGAAATAACCTTAGCGAATGTACACACAGAGACACAAAAACTCATGCTATGAAACTCTATTCAGTTTAATCTTAAAATACCGTATTAATCTTTCATTTGCAGTCTGAAGCAACATCTGGAGGGGAGGCCACCTTCACACGTTGTTGATTTTGTGTTTATGCATCTTATCGTTTACTGTAATACTTTCTATTTTCATTAATTGGTTATTGTTGTTTCGTATGCGTTTTCAGAAGTTAGATAGGGTACGTGGTTCTTGAATAAAATACAGAGTGTGTTTATGGTTAGTAATATCATGTTTTCAGCTTGCTTCATTTTTCTATGAACTAAATTTGATGAGATCTTAGAACATGAAGGTTTCGAATGCTTGTTGTTTTTTAAATTGAATAGATCATAGAAATGCTTCACAGTTAATGTGGAATGATGGCCAGAAATTTCGTATTTGGTATTTGAATATTTCTTTCATTTGGTATAGTGAATTAAGATTTCAAGCACTCATTTGTTGGTTTGAATGCATTTACAGTTGGATGAATTATAGATTAATGTTTGAGGGATTTCGCAGTAATACTTAGTTTGAATTTCAAGTTACAGATAACTGTTTTTTTTAGAAAGACACAATTTCAGTTTCATTTAGACTAGTGATCATCAAATTGTTAATGTTAATTTGATAGTTGCCTTTATTATTTCAGTACCAACATTATTTAGTAAAATAGATTCAAGTTTCCTTTTGTTGTATGCTAGCACTCAGAATTGTACACTAGGTTGTGGAGGGTAAATCCCAAGGTAACAGCATAACAACTTTAAGGAAGGGAGTTGGATTCTTCCTTTCTAGAGAGGGATCTCTCACAGATTTATAACAGGGCCAAATATAAAAACAAAAACAAAATTCAGATTGTATTTGTGGTTGAAACAGAGCAAGCATGCATTGGGCTATGGAGTCACAAATATTCATGAATTTATAGAATAGTTTGAAGGTGAAATTATACAAAGGCAAGGTAGCACTCAGTTACAGTAATAATTTTGTTGTTCTAGTGATAAAGAGGGAAGAATGACAGTCCATTAACACAGAGCACCGAGAAGATGAATTCTGCATCAACTTTGGTTGAAAGGATTTGTGGATATCTGAAACAAATAGTCAAAGCATAAAGTACATGTATGAATTCTTAACTATTACACACTTTTTCCAGATATGGAAGAAAACATAATTACAAGTTTAACAAGAAGACATACACGTAAGAAAGGAAATCGCAGACTGTAATTACGAAACTCATAGGAATCTCTGCAGCAACGAGCCCGCATTCGGCTCTGTCATTGTTATTAAGGAAAGATCTCAATTTGCATAACCCAGAACCTCACACGTTCCAACCCTATCTTCCTCTATTGAGGGTATATTTACAGCATTAGCAGGCTCCTGAGACCAACCTTGAAAACCTAAAAACAATTACAAAAATCGAGAATTAATCCTAACAAACTCTGACCTAGAAGATTCACCATGATCATAAACAAACAGGAATGCATGTTGGGATGCGCATAATGGACAAAATGGAAGATTAAACACTTGGAAACCACGTCTTTTGGATGAAAATGATGGCTCAAATCCCCTTCGACGATCTGCAACAGCTTCAAAACTACCTTTTATTTTTAGCCTACGAAATAAAACTCAGTCATAGATCTCTTCATATTGTTGATCTGGCCCATCAAAACCTGCACTTTGTATCCAATTTCTATGATTTCAAAAGTGTGTATGTCCTCGCATGTTAAATCAATGAAATCAACCTCCGTCATGGATCTTACCCCACCATAAATCTTAACCGTTGAAACATGCACCATCGCGCTCCATAAAGTGACATTTGCATCTCCAATTTTCGAGCGCGATATCCAATGGGGAGGGGACACATCATTCACGCACACTTCTCATCATGCAAGCACTCTTATGACTTTCAGTGTGCATGTTATACTGGAAAAATCAGTCTCCACTGTTGATCTGAGATCCAGAGTTATTTGAGCCGTTGAAAGCTGCGCGGCCTACCAAGTTCTACATAAAGGGAAGTCCTCTTACCTCGTGCACATGTTCCTCTTTTCTCCATCATCGATCGCAGTTAGACACTTTCCAAGTTGTTGATCTAAGATCAAGCTATGGGCCAGCAGAAAGCGGAAGTCAGGATTCTGACTTTTCATAACCAAAACTTCATATTTGTGCTTTCCGATATTTTCCTTTCTGCCCTTTTCTTTCCGTAGAATTGATCTGTGCGGGAATTTTCCAGATCGTCGATCCTGTGGATCGTGAAAAGTGGGACTTCAACTTTTCACAACCAAGTTATTATGTTTTTCGCCTTCCGATCTCTGTCCCTCTGCTCTCTTCCGGGCCGTTCATCCTTGGTGGAAGCTCTTCGGACCGTCGATCTTAGTGGATCGCGGAACGCGGAACTTCACTTTTTCATGATAAAATCCTTTGGTATTTCTACTTTCTGATCTTGACCCTTTGTTCTTTTCTGAGTCGTTGATATTTTGTGGAAGCACTCTGAGTCGTCGGATCTTCGGACTGCGGCAAAAGCAAATCGAGACTTTAACTTTTTCAAAGTTCGATGTTGATCTTTCCACTCCCGCCTTTCCGCTTCCGGCTTTCCTTGGGCAAAAATGATTTTTGGGCCTTTGATCTTGTCCGCTATGCATCCAGGCCATTCATTTGTTGTCACCATTTAACTTGGAGCGTATTTCTTCATTCTTATTCATTAGCAAAGTTGAAGACTGGAATTTTTCAATTGTTTTGTATTTCCAACTTAGAAATGATCCTTTGAAATACTTGTAGAATATCATTACATTCATCAAGTTCATATAATAAGGAAATTTTCTAACCTTATCTCTCCATTTACTTGCCAAATCCCTTTTCAATTATTTAGCCTAAACATGTTGCTAACAGCTAGCTCCAACTTGGGATGATATCCTCCCTGCGAGGTAGCAAAGAACCCTGTAGATCAAGTGCCAAATCCATTGGGATGTTCCCAAGATCTCCTAAAATACCCAACATGTTCTGAAACAAAAAATAAACTGATGCTAAAACAAACTGCAAAGTAACTGAAAGAAATGCTCGCCATGTCGAGCTTATTCATACCTACCTACCCTACTTACTAAGCATTAATCCTTATTAAAATAACTTATGACTTCCAGTGAATCCAATCAAGCAAATGATCCCATCAACCAATTTTGTCTTCATGCTTGATCAAAAATAGAGATGAAAAACTTAATGGAAAAAGGTTATAATAAATAAATTGATCTTTACTGTAAAGACATAACCAGCCATTACCACTGCAAAGCTTCTCCATGTATTCTTCTAGTGGATCATAAAATCCCTCACAGCTTTCAAATTTTTCTGTCATTTGTTTACCCCAATAAGGCTACTCAAACTGTAATTCTACCTGCACACTGTCAAACTGCACTTCAAAGGAATCATGCAAGGAATGTTCCTGACAACTTGTACATGAGATATCAACTTTTTATTGAAAATGCTAGAATTTATAACTTGATTCCTCTCATTCATTTTTTCAATAGGATTAAGCCAAAATATTTATTCTTGACAAAAAAAATTGAATTTGAAAAACCAAAACAAATATCCATTCGAGAACCCTCATCTTCTTCTCCGGGATTCAATTCTTCATTGCAGACTGCTGGTTTTTTAGGAATAAAACCCAATTAATCCTCCTCATATTCATCATATATAGGTGGTTCGAAATCCCTTTTAAAACCATCGTTAACAGAATTTATGACAGGTTGATTGCATTATTCATAAAATAGACCCTTATAACCTTCTGCTTGTACAACATTGGGTTGATCATCTTTCTGTTTTTGTTCCAAAACCCCTTGTCTTTTTTCAAACTCTTCATCTTCTTTAACTTCAATGGGTACAAGAATTTCAGGATCACAAAGAAGACCATCATTAGAGAAAATGGAAAACTCTAAGTCAGTATCAACAGCATAGATAACATGATTTTCTAGCTGAGATTTTTTCTAACTTCTGACCATATCTACTAGTTTATCTCTGTATTCTCTGTTTTTCAGCAATTCATTGAAAGGAATGGAAATTTTCAATTTTGAGAGTTATGTCTGCAAATTTAAAGTTGAAACCGTTTTTTCTACTTTATTTTCAGACTCTTTATATACAATGGGATCTTTTTGTCTTTCACTTTTATTTTCCGTATTATGTTGGCTACTAGAAGGTTTAATTTTGATTGAATCTTCCTTTATTTACAATAACATTCCTATTTCCCAAATCGATCTTTCTCTGAACATCATCAATAGCATGAAAATATCCTCTTTGGTACTGCCATGATCCTTCCTCAAAATCATTATTGTCATCCTCTTGAGTAAACATACTATGCTCTTCGTTAGTGAGGTATATTTCAGAATCTGATTCACCAAAAAGGTGAATATGATCTTCACTAGATTCAACCTCTTCTTCATATGCAACATAATTCTCAAGGAAAGGTGGCATTGTTTGCTGATCATCTCGATTTCTAGGATTCCTCATATCTCTCTGTCTAATTTGTGGAGGTGGGGGAGGATTGGGCCTTCTGAAGTCTGGTTTTCTAATTTGAGGTTCATTATGTCCTCTGTTCAATGTTCTATTATCTACAGTCAGCCTATCTGTCAATTTATCCATTGTTTTCGACATCATTTCAAACTTTTTATCATTAAAAGAAGCAACAGAAAAAGCAGAAGGCACATTTTCTTCTCTAGTTTTCCTATTTTTTGTTTCTACTTTCTGCTTTATTTTTCGACTTACCATCACATTAGCTTCTACTTCTAAAGCATCTTGAAACATAACAGGAAGACTTACTGATTTCCTCTCTCTTAATAATAATTCAAAGTCATTGTCAAAGGCATCAGCATAATGGAGTTTTGCAGCACCTACTAATGGTTGAATCTCTTTCGACATATTATAGTAAAAACTTGCAAACCTCCTGTTAAAACTAGACATGGTTTCACCCTCCTTCTTCTTCATGGAATCAAAATCTGAAAGAACTTAGTCCAATGACCTCCTCTTGCCCTAAAACCCCAAAAATATATCAGAAAATTCCTCCCATGTCTTAATGGATTCAAGTTACAAATGCTTAAACCATTCTTTAACATCTTCTTGCAAAGATTGGGAAAAATGCCTCATGTAAACATCATCATGTTCTACTCAAAAGAGGTGAAGGAAACGCTCAAAGGCTTGTAGATGTTTCTCACTTGTAAGGTTCTTGTATTCTCCATCAAACTTAGGAAGGTACTTGTGGTGCTTGTAGGAAAATCATGAAGGACATGAGGTAGGTGAAGTGGTCTATACCGGTTTTGAATCTCGGAAGAAACAAGGCTATGTGAAGAAGATATAGTATCGATTGTGGTATCATGAGTTTCACAAAGTTGTTCCTTGATGTCATGTATTTCAAATAAAAGGTCTTGATCAAAATCATATGCATGGGATGAAGAGATACTTTCAGTTTGCAAAGAAGGATATATAGGAGTAAATGCATGGTTTTGTTTTGAGTGCAATAAACAATGGAAAACTATTTTGACAAGCTTAGGAAAAGATAGGAAAACGTTTACAAGAAAGGATAAGACATATTGGAGAGGATTCACACTTGAGTACCTTATTTTTTCATCATGCCTTTCCATTTCTTTACATTGAGATCATTTCCCTAGTAGAATCTGTCGGTTCTCTTTGAAAACTTGATTTTTGGATCATGCCACCAGTGGAATTGTTGAAATTTGAATTATGGATTATTTGAGAATGGAGTCGCCAGGTGAAAGATGCAAAACGTTCTTGATGTCTGACTATTTTTCACCATCAGCACTCCGATCTAAAACTTTGTCGTTCATACCCAAGGAAAAATTTACTTTTGTCCCTGGCAACGGCGCCAATTTGTTAGCACTCAAAATTGTACCCTAGGTTGTGAAGGGTAAATCCCAAGGTAACAAAAGAACCACTTTAATAAAGGGAGTTGGCTTCTTCCTTTCTAGAGAGGGATCTCTCACATATTTATAACAAGGCCAGATTTAAAAACAAAAACAAAATTCAGATTGTATTTGCAGTTGAAACAGAGCAAGCATTCATTGGGATATAGAGTCACAAATATTCATGAATTTACAGAACAGTTTGCAGGTGAAATTCTACAAAGGCAAGGTATCACTCGATTACACTCATAATTTTGTTGTTCTGGTGATAAAAAGGGAAGAATGACATTCAATTAACACAGAGCACCGAGAAGATGAATTCTGCATCAACTTTGGTTGAAAGGATTTGTGGATATCTGAAACAAATAGTCAGAGCATAAATAGGTATGAATTCTGAACTATTACACACTTATTCCAGATATGGAAGAAAACATAATGACAAGTTTAAAAATAAGACATAAACATAAGAAAGGACATCACAGACTATAACTACGAAACACGTATGAATCTCTGCAGCAACGATCCTGCATTCGTCTCTGTCATTTTTATTAAGGGAATATCTCAATTTACATAACCCAGAACCTCATAGGTTTCAACCCTGTCTTCCTCTATTGAGGGTATATTTATAGCATTAACAAGCTCCTGAGACCAACCTTGAAAACCTAAAAATGGTTACAAAAATCAAGAATTAATCCTAACAAACTCTGATCTAGCATATTCGCCATAATCATAAATAAACAGGAATGCATGTTGGATGCACATGATGGACAAAATGGAATATTAAGCACTTGGAAACCACGCCTGCTAGATGAAAATGATGGCCCAAAGCCCCTTCGACGATATGCAATAGCTTCAAAACTTCCTTACATATTTTGTCTGTGAAATCAAACTCAGTTGTAGATCTCTTCATGTCGTTGATCTAGGTCGTCAAAACTTGCACTTTGTATCCAATTTTTCTGATTTCAAAAAAAAAATTGTCCTCGCATGTTAAATCAGCGAAATCAACCTCCGACGTTGATCTTACCACACCATAAATCTTGATCGTTGAAGCATGCAACATCTCGCTCCATAAAGTGACCTTTGCATCTCCAATTTCTGAGCGTGATATCCAATGGGCATGGGACACATCATTCATGCACATTTCTCCTCGTGCAAGCACTCTTTTGACTTTTAGCATGCATGTTATACCGGAAAAATCAATCTCCACTGTTGATCTGAGATCAAGGGTGATCTGGGTCGTTGAAAGCTGTAGGGCCTACCAAGCTCCGCATATCGGGAAGTCTTCTTACCTCGTGCACGTGTTCCTCTTTTCCGCACCATTGATCATAAGTAGACACTTTCCTAGTCGTTGATCTGAGATCAAGCTGCGGGTCGATGAAAAACAGAAGCCGAGATTCCTTTTTATAACCAAAACTTCATATTTCTTCTTTTTGATATTTTCCTTTCCGCACAGTTGATATGTGCGGGAATTTTTGGATCGTCAATCCTTCGGATCGCGGAAAGAAGGACTTCAACTTTTCACGACCAAATTCTTATGTTTTTCGCTTTTCGATCTCCGCCCCTCTTCTCTCTTCTGGACCATTGATTGTTAGCAGAAGCTCTCCGTACCGTCTATCTTGGTGGATCGTGGAACTCAAAACTTCACCTTTTCACGATAAAATCCTTTGGTATTTTTGTTTTCCGATCTCCACCCTTTGTTCTTTTTCAATTCGTTGATATTTGGCGGAAGCGCTCTAAGCCGTCGAATCTTGGGACTGCGGAAAACAGAAATAGGGACTTTAACTTCTTCAAAGTTTGATGTTGATCTTTTCGCTCCCACCTTTCCGCTTCCGACTTTCCTTGGGAGGAAATGAGTTTTTGGCCTTTTATCTTGTCTGTTGTGCATCCAAGTCGTCCATTTGTTGTCACCATTTAACCTGGAGAGGATTTCTTCATTCTTATTCATTAGGAAAGCTGAAGACTGGAATTTTTCAATTGTTTTGTATTTCCAACTTATAAATGATCCTTTGAAATACCTGCAGAATCTCATTACATTCATCAAGTTCATATAATAAGGAAATTTTCTAAACTTATCTCTCCATTTACTTGCCAAATCCCTTATCAATTATCTAGCCTAAACATGGTGCTAACACTGTGTTTACTTTCAGTTTAAAGACTTATCTTTTAAGGTGAGATAGATAGTTGATTTAACCATGTTTTCTGCCTTACAAGCATTTAGTGAAAGGTTGATTGTTTGATTCGGTACATATACATTTTATATTAGGAGAGTGAAGGATAGTTAGGTTGCTAATGATTTGGGAGTGAACAGAGTAGGTTTTACCTTCAACTTGCAAATTTATGATATAAACTAGAGTAGGTCATCTTACCTAGCATAAATAGTGTAACAGCTCAAAGTTTTCTAACCTCGGTTTATAGTTGAAGGGTGATATCATTTTCCTGGCAAAGTCTTCTCATCGAGAGCATGAGATGGACTTCTATTTCTCAAATAAGCTGCACATAATGTTCTGTCACCCCAAAACATTAGTTTTACATTCTTGAACAACATCATTGAGCGTACCATATTCACTATGGTAATGTTCATTTTTTCTGTGACATCGAATTGTTAATGATTATAAGGAACTAAAGTTTGATGTGCAATCCCATGCTGATGAAGATAGTGTTCAAATTACTTATAAGTGTATTGTTTTCCATTATCAATACGAAGTGTGCCATATGAGATTGTGCTTGATTTTCTATCCATGCATGAAAACCCTTGAATGTTTGAAATGCCTCGGAGTTTGTCTTTAAAAAATATACCCAACACATTCTGGTGTATTCATCAAGAAAGGTCATGAGGCATCTATTACCATTGGCAGAAGGAATAGGCATGGAGCCACATAAGTCAGAGTGAACCAATTCTAACTTTCTACATGCTTTAAATTTAGATTTTGGGAATGGCTCCTTACTATTTTTTCCTTGTATGCATGCATAAAATTTGTTATTTTGCTTAGAAATAGTGGGGAAAACAAATACACAATTATTTTGTAACAGGAAAAGAACGCTATATTTAAAATGACCAAATCTAACATGCCATAACAAACTGGATGAAAAATAACCTTCTCCATGCTGAGAGAGGTAGGAAAAGTTTTGAACTCTTGCAGATGAACCCTTTCAACTTCAACAACTTCCTTGTTAAGTTTATATGTTGTTACATCTTAAGTTCTAACTTCATGAGCATTTAATACATTTTCACATTAACACCATAAAGAGGATATCTGAAAGAAACACAATCACAAGGTACACAACAATTTATCCTGGGAAAACCCAAAAGGAAAAAGCCCAACAAAACTTCCTTAATATAGATTACCAAAGTACAATGCCAAAAGAACAAGGTCTAATAAGAGAGAGAGAGAGAA
The DNA here is from genome assembly GCA_001517045.1 of Pseudotsuga menziesii. Taxonomy (NCBI): domain Eukaryota; kingdom Viridiplantae; phylum Streptophyta; class Pinopsida; order Pinales; family Pinaceae; genus Pseudotsuga; species Pseudotsuga menziesii. Next base: position 167,126 of record LPNX010268370.1, on the reverse strand, counting down.
CAAACCCTAGCATAAGAGCCAAAGACACCAAAAACATTTCTCCTCCTCCTTCTATGTCCTTCCTCTTTCTCTCACATACGCAATACATGAGCCATTGTGTGTGTACAAATGAAAGAGCCTCCCTATTTATACTAATCACTTTACTGACCTTTTAACCTAACTGGGTCGACCTATCAAATTTACAGGACCGACCTACCTAGGAAAACTCAAAATAATATTTATATTAATCTTTTTTGGGTACTATTGACCCAACTTGCAACGAAGTATTTACCTTATGACTTTTACATGACCTTTTACATTAATGGAATCTCTCGAAGGATGAATAATAAGAATAATGTAAAGTACAATTAGAATATTCTTTGAAGTTACATTATTTCAACACTCCCCCTTAAAAAGAAGGGCATTCTACTAACAACAACAACAACCATAAGTGTGGCTCTGCACAACATCATCAGAAGGAGGGAGGAGGAGACATCATCAACAACAACATTTGGAACATTGTATATTACATCTATAGTATTAGAATTTGAATGCCACTTAGATCTTCAAGCAGATAGTTCTAATAATGTTTGAAGCAAAAGAATGGAGAATGAAGATACATACTGAACAAAACAAACCACACAGGAAACGAACAAGTATTTCTCAGGAATTTACAATATCATTCAAAATAATAATATCCAGTGTTACAGTAGTTTACATAGGAAAAGAATTCAAATCAATTAGGGATCGATTCGAATCTATCCACTGGATGTGACTGTATCTAACTGACCATCTAACTCATGGTGACTCAATCAATATTGAAGTCCAATAAATCAACTCCCAGATGCCCAAAAACTCAATCAATCAGTGTCAGCTAGTTAACTCAGTGCAACTGAGTGTGATAGGTGGGAAAAGGTGCTACTCCACATGCAGCCATGCATTAGCCATGCAAATCTTGCGCTAGCTAACTGATTGTGAACTAACTAAAAATAAGTGGGGGCTAACTAAGCCTGACTAGTACTAACTCCAAATAGCTGAAGTAGGTTGGTGTCGGGACTCCCAACGGCTCCTAAAATGTAGGGATTGGTCTAGGAGGCACCCAAACTGATGCATGCACATGCAGTAAGTGGCAGTTAACCTCTAGCAGTGTTTCCCACACTCTAGTGACTGGTACATGTGGCCCCATTATGTCAACTGGACCCAATTGTACTAGTGGACCCAAATAATTAATTAAGGTTCCTAAGTTAGGCTAAATAATCTAATAGACAGTATGGTCAAGGAAGGATTAATAATCCTAACACCCCCCCTGAATCCTAACTTGGAAAAATGTGGGCCCTGGTAACAAGACCATAGGTCACCCAAATACAATCTAAAATACAGTAAAAAATTCTTCTTAATACAACCGAGGAAACAGGGGGAAACCTCATGGGAAAAACCCTGCCTCAAAGTAAGCAAAAATACAAATTTTGAAAAAAAACGTGTGAACATTTTTGCTGCTATTTCCAACACTATGTAGTAGCAGTATATTGGTTCTTATGTGCAGGTGAACCAATGAATCCAAACAAAGTGCTTATGTCTGGAGGAATCTTCCTCTTTGGAAGAAGAATAATGTGCCCAACTGAATCAAGAATATAGACAGCTGCAAAATGAAAATTGGACCCATGTAGAGCAGCTGAAATCAACTGATGAGAGAGAAAAGGTGCTTGAGAATTAGAACCATGTGAGGAACACCCAAGAATCTGATATATGTCATCCTTGAACAGAAAACCATGAGTGGTAAAATCAGCCCCAAGTGTTAGGAGCAAGTGTCCAGGAAGATGCAGAATGTCTCCCTCTTTACTAGTTCTGTGAGGAGATGAGCATGTGACCAAAGGTAGAGAAGCCCTGGGACTGTGGAGAGCGAATGCTTGAGATCCATAATCTGATATAGCTTCAGATATATCCAATAATTCACAAAATCTGATATCAGCAAATTCATAAGAAGAAACTAACGTCGAATCCTCAACAGCAAAATTGAAAGAGACTTGCGGTGCTTGATTTGTCACACCAAAATTGATGAAACCAGTTATAAGAAATATTGAAAGCTCTTGAATCTTGAAACCTGAACCAAATATTATTAGATCATAAAAAAAATCAAATCCCAATAGGTTCATATCAGATCCAAAACTGTGCTCCACCGAGATGGTAGATGCACAATTTTCTCCTTCTTCAAAATTATGATTTTTGGTGCATGCAATCCTGTAGGAATTTACTGGAAGATCTAGATTAATGAGAGTGCATGGATCACTCCTATAATCTGATATTATTTCCAAAATATCCATGGTATCACTTATCTACACACCAGCAACATCATTAGATATAGAGAAATCAAATTCCTCTTCCTTTTCTGAAACAATTACCAGTAAACTATGCACAAAATTTAAAGAATCACTAGAGAAAATTTGTAAAGAATGGGAGGAGATTTTTTCCTCACAAACCGAGATTCGAATGTCTTCTTCTGGATCATCCATGTGAGGAGATGAGATATCAGATATCTCATACACTTCCGGAGTAGCAGGAGAAGGAGTCACTCCAAGGAGACTTTCATTCATTCGAATTGACTGTAGGAAAAAATATGCTTCTTCTTCATCTTCAACAATTTGCTTTTCTGTAGGAGAGGGCATGAAATCATAATGCTGGATTTTATCTGAACCTCTCTTGACATCTGGTATTTTAGAGTAATATCCCATGTGAATGTTAGGCCCCTTATATAGTGAAAGGGTAGAGAAGGATTCTTTGGAAGCAACCATGTGATTGGAAGCTCCATAATCAATTATGTATGCGGTAGACTGAGTAAGGCTTGCTTTCAAAGCATGGCACCTTTCATCATATTTTGTCTGTGGTTCTTCATCAGGCTTCTTTTATCTTGGAGGAGCAATGTTATGTTGCTTGAGAAGAGCTGATATTTCATCAAGTTGCTTCCTCATACATTGATCTTCAAGATGGTATCCATTTTCACAATAAGGACATAACTTATTTTCAAACTTCTTTTTCTTAGAGCCGGAGGCCCCTTTGGAAGTTTTTTGGCTCCTTCTTCTTTGATTTCCCCTTTTCTTGTGCTTTGGAAGAGTCAGTAACTAGAAGAGCTTGATCTTTGGAGGTCTTGGTGACTCCCATTCAAATCAACTTGTCTTGCTCCTTGATTAAGGACTCGGAAAAAGAATCTAATGAAGGAATTTTCCAATCAGGAAAGCTTTCCCACTTGGAATAAAATATGGAAACAAATAAAGAATACTCAGAGCCTAGTTTGTTGAGTATGGAAAGGACATTATGCTCATCCTTCCGCACTGTCTACATTGAAGTACCATAGACTTGAATTTAGTAAAGAATTGCTCAATAGTCTCGAAACTGCTGGGATGTAAAGATACCAGCTCATTCTCCACAATGTGTCCCTAAATCTCATCTTGTTTATTAAACAAGCTATCAATCTTCTCCAAGGCTTATCTAGGTGTCTCCAAACCTTCAAGGTAGAATAGGAGATCTCTGGATATATGAGTGCATAAGTACCCGAATGATTCATCACAACTGTTCAAAAACTTGTTTTTTTCAACAGGCTGATGAGGATCTGCCTCCCTTCCTTGTATTATGCTGGGGTAGCCATGCTTGCGCAAGGCCAACTCCATATCAATCCTCCAATCAAGATAATTGGAATTTGTAAGGATTCGAGGTGTAGAATATTGAGAACTCATAATTGATCGGGCTGAAAGACTGCAAAACTTCACACAAGCTACATAGCACCTGTCAATTGTTACTGCAAAACACACTAAATCATTTGAATTGTTAGAATCATGCTTTTCCTCTCAACGTGAACATGTTTTCAAGGTCCATCACGCCCTCTTTGCTACTCTGAAAAAATCCAAAGCTAGCAAATCATCATAGGGGACTTCTGTGGAAACCCAGCTCCTTCTGATGTTCGATGGGGAGAAACAAGCATGAAACCTACCTGAGAAGGATCTGATACCATATTATAATTTGAATTCCATTTATATCTTCAAGAAGATAGTTCTAATAATGTTTGCAGAAAAATAATGGAGAATGAAGATACAAACTAAACAAAACAAACCACACAGGAAATGAACAACTATTGCTCGAGAATTTATAGTATCATTCACAATAATATCCGGTGTTACAATATTTTACATAGGAAAAGAATTCGAGTCAATTAGGGATGGATTCGAATCTATCCGTTGGATGTGATTGTATCTAACTGACCATTTAACTCATGGTGACTCAATCAATATCGGAGTCCAATAAATTAACTCCCAGATGTCCAACAACCCAATCAATCAGTGTCAGCTAGTTAACTCAGTGCAACTAAGTGTGGTAGGTGGGAAAAGGCGCCTACTCCACATGTAGCCATGCATTAGCCATGAAAATATTTCACTAGTTAACTGATTGTGAACTAATTGAAAGTAATTGGGGGCTAACTAATACTGACTAGTACTAACTCCAACTAACAAAAGTAGGTTGGTGTCGGGACACCCAGTGGCTCCTAAAATGTAGGGATTGGTCTAGGAGGCACCCAAACTGATGCATGCACATGTAGTAAGTGGCAGTTAACCTCAAGCAGTGTTCCCCACACTCTAGTGACCGGTACATGTGGCCCCATTAGGTCAAGTGGACCCAATTGTACTAGTGGACCCAAATAATTAATTAAGGTTCCTAAGTTAGCCTAAATTAATCTAATAGACATTTGACCAAGGGGAGATTAATAATCCTAACATATAGATCATCATAAGTTTGAACAACATCAATATCAACAACTGGAATAGCTTGTTGGAACATCATCATCTATAGCACGAAGCTGGAGCATCATCATCTACAGCATGGAGTTGGAGCATCATCATTCACAGCATGGAGATGGAACATCATCTTTTGCAGCATGGAGCCAGAACATCATCATCTGTAGCATTTATCTAGAACATCGTCATCTGCAACATGGAGCTGGAACATCATCATCTGCAGCATGGAGCTAGAACATCATCATCTTCTTCAGTATAAAAATTGATACATCAACAACAATGACAAAAAAAGGTTGGATCACCATAATGAAGTTGGAATAACATCAACATCCACATGTGACAAGTATAAAAACATCATCATCAATAGCACAAGGCTAGAGAAACTTCAACTATGGAAATAGAATGAGGTAGGTGTATCAACAATCAACATGATCCTTCCTTTCATAACTATGGGATCATGGACAATCCTTCCTTTCAGAATTATGGGATTAATTCAACCACATCTATGGTGCTCAAACGATCCTTCCTTTCGGGATTACGGGATCAAGTCTTTACAGATCCACCAATAATGATTATAGCTGACACATATGTGCACAGGATGATCCTTCATTTAGGAATTATGAGATCAAGTCCAACATGGATGATCCCTCCTTTCAAAATTATGGGATCAAGTCCACCAACCAACATCTTAGACGATTTTTCCTTTCAGAATTACGAGATCAATTCCATCAACCAACATCTTGGACGATCCTTCCTTTCGGAATTATAGGATCAAGTCCATCAACTAACATCTTAGATGATCCTTCCTTTGACAATTACGAGATCAAATCTAAAGATCAACATTTAAGATGATCCTTCCTTCTATAATTACGGGATCAAGTCTAAGGATGATCAATCCCAACTGAGCTACCTGTTGTGATCAGGATACCATAGCATCATCTATACTACGCCCCCTTTTAAGGGAATTTATTACGAACAACACCAATCTTGTCTCGGAAGTGCTCAAACTTCACATGAGACAGAGGCTTAGTCAACACATCTGCAACCTGCTCATATGTTCTTACATATTGGATCTTTATAGCTCCCTTATGCACCATGTCGTGAATGTGGAAATACCATATTTCTATGTGCTTCGTCTTATCATGGAACACAGGGTTCTCTGCCATCTTCATGCAAATTTGGTTATCACATAGAATCACAGTGGCATCCATCTCCATATCGAATTGACATGATAACAAATTCCGAAGCCATATGGCTTCACAACTAGCAGAATAAGCTGCAATATGTTTCACTTATGTACTATTGAGAGTAACACTGGACTACTTCCTTCTTAGCCATGAAATCATGGTTGACCCCAGATTAAACATCCACATGAAGTGCTCTTTATGTCTGAGACACTTCCTTCCCAATCTAAATCTGTATAAGCATACAATTTGAAGTCATGATCTCTAGTATAATTGAGACCATAGTATAATGTACCTTTCAGGTACCTCGTCACATTCTTTGTGCAGCTACGACATGAACATGTTTAGGCTTAACCAGATACCTACTCAAGGATTTCATAACAAAGAATGTATTTGGTCAGGTATTCATCAAATGCATCAATGAACCAATAATATGTATGTATAATGTCACATCCACTAACTCTGGTGAAGCATCAGCCAACAACTTCAAATTTGTATCCATAGTTGTGGCCATGGCTATACATTCCAACATATCAAACATTTTCAAGATTTCTACTGCATACCTCCCTTAGTTAAGGAATATTCCTTCTAGTCTCTACCATACTTCACAACCTAGAAAATAGTGCCTCAAACCAAGGTATTTCATCTCAAATTCTACAGTGAGCTTCTTATTACACTCTGAGATTGCTACCCATTACCTTTCAAGAATAAATCATCCACGTTCAACAATAATATGGTAGGTTCATCATCCATAACCTTGAGGTAAAGGTTAGGATCAACTTTACTTTTGGTAAATCCCAAGATCGTCATAAAACTATCAATTCTTCCATACCAATATTTTGGAGCTTGCTTCAACCCATACAGAGCCTTCTTTAGCTTGCACGCATGTGCCTTTCCGTCTTCAACTTCAAGACCTTGTGGTTTTTCTATGTACACTTCCTCTTCAATAAAACCATTTAGAAAGGTTGTTTTCACATCCATCTGGTGTAATTTCCATTCCGTCGTGGTTGCAAGTGACATGATGGTTCTAATAGAAGTGTATTGTGCTACAGGAGAAAATGTCTCTTCATAATCAATTCCTTCTATTTGAGAGAATCCACGGGCCACAAATCTAGCTTTGTATTTCTCAATACTTCCAGCGTTTGCATATTTTATATTGTATATCCATTGGGAAGATACCACACTTTTTCCTTTTGGTTTGGGAACTACTTCCCACACATCTTTCTTCATTATGATGTGTGGGAAGTAGTTCTTCCATCATGGCTTCTACCCATTCTTTATTTTGAACAACTACTTCAAAACAAGTAGGTTTTTTGTCTACAAAATCACACATCAAATCCACATAACTAGAAAATGGATTTGGCTTCTTGCTCTGTCTCAAGGAGCCTTCTGGAGCACCATACCTCTCTACATATTAAATAATTTTATGAGCTTAGGATGGATTTTTACTATGAGATGTATTCATGTGGGGATGTTATTGGGGCTCTAACATATCATGTTCTTCTGGAATCTCATCATCAAGAGAAGGTGCAACTTCTTCCATCAGTTCTGCAACTCTGGGAGCTACAACTTCTTCATATGTTTTTTCAAGTTAGCACTTACTGGATTTCTTGAGACCTACATCTTCATTAAAGGTTACATCCCTGCTAATTTCCATATGGTGGTAACCTAGTATATAAATTAGAAAGGCCTTGGAGACCTCACAGTATCCAATAAATATTCATTTTTTTCCAGAAGGATCCAACTTGGTTCTTTTCTCTTTTGGAATATGAAAAAACACTAGACAGCCAAATAACTTGAGATAACTTACTTCTAGTTTCTTTCCTGTGAACATCTCTTCGAGGGTTTTGAACCCAAGTGCACTATGGGACATTTTGTTTTAGACATATACCATTATCCTTACTACTTCATCCCATAAGTGCATAGCAAGATCTTGATCATGGATCGTAGTCTTCACTACTTCCATAATAGTTCGGTTCTTCCTTTCAGCAACACCATTCTGTTGTGGATTATAGGGAGTGGTAAGTTCCCTCTAAATCCCCGCACCTTTTCAAAAGTTTCCAAATTTATTTGAAGTATACTTTCCTCCATTATCTGGCCTGAGTGTCTTGATCTTTATTTCTGAAATATTTTCTATCAAGTATTTGAACTCTCCAAACACTTCATATTTTGATTTCATAAAGTAAACCCAAGTCTTACAAGAGTAATTATCAATGAATGTTACATAATATACATACCCAATTAAAGATGATGAGGGCATTGGACCGCATATATATGAGTGAACAAATTCCAATATTCTTTTGTATTGGTGTTGCTTTTGGGGAATTGATTCTTTATGTTCTTTCCTTTCGCACATCCTTTACATAATCACGATCAATATTTATATCTAGTAAAATTGTTACTACCTTGCTCACATGTGGTAAGGCTTTGTAGTTTATGTGAGCAATCCTTATATGCCATAGTTCACATGGACTTGTAGTATCATGAATCAAGGTTGCTTCTAAGTGACCTTTCATTTTATACAGGCCACCTTCTTCTATCCCAATAACATATGCATCTTCTAGAGATTTTCCTCTAGGCCACATGAGAAATTCACCATCTACACAGGAAACCCTGAATCCTTTCTTATCTAAAGCTGAAATAGAAAGTAGATTTTTCTTCAATTCTGGTACATATAGCACATCCTTTATATTAACACTATGTTTTTAACAGTTGATTTAAGAGCCTGATAGGAGTTCGATGAGGGTCCCATTCCCTCGAACTTCATGTGAATTCCCCTTCAGGTTATTAGAAGTGCAAGGCAAAGAAGAAAATGGAAGGTGTGCTAAAGGCATTGAGTGAGGCTCAAAATCAAAGGCTGAGATTGATCAGAGGTGGATCAATGGCTCTAAACCATTTCGCGCAAGCAGACATGTTCGACCAAAGCTACGTTTTTGGATTGCAAAATGGGTTAAAAGTCGGAAACACTCTATGGTCGAGATGAGATCCGAGTCAGATCTACAGCCTCAATCAATTTCGCAAGCCATACATGCATGGGTAAAAGCCATGATTTCAAATTGCGAAGGAGGGGCAGCATTCGTGAAGATCAACGGCCGTGATAAGAAAGGAGAGAAATCTACGGCCACGGTTTATTTTGCAGTGTGGACTAGCACAGATGAATACCAATGCTTCTCATTGCGAAAGATAGTAGGGCCCACTCAGATCTACGGCTACGTGAAGGATCGATCGCAATCGACGGTCGAGAACATGTCACGATCTAGAACTGCCCACGGTGTTCAAAGGAGAAAAGTTTGCAGTAGAAGGTATGGAACGTGGACAGTGAACATAAAAGATTCCTTGGATCGGATGGCTGAGATAGCTCCCAGGATACGTGATTTCACATCCAGTGCGAAGATGATAGTGAAGGAGGCATTCACGCGTGTAAATCTACCCCCGTTGCAGACCGGCCGATTCCTCCGATGCCATTTGGGATCAGCCTAAGGTGGAAGTCTTGTCTAGCAATGCTAATTTCCTTGGTTCACAAGTGTGGCACGTGGTTCACCGTGAAAGGATCCGTGATAAAGATAGAGGTTTGATTCGTTGAGGTGATATACCTGGCATTCACACGCCACCGAGGGAGGCGACGAACTAAAACATCCCGATGCCACCATCACGGTGATTGAAAGGGCATGAAAGGTCAAATCCACAGCCCTTGAAACCAGCTTCGCAGCCACGTGGGAATTCTTCGGAACCTTGCCCATATCAGATAATATGATTGCATGTCAGAAGGACTGATCTCCATCCTGGCATCGCTCTTGCCAACCATCACAGCGACAGATATTCTAAGGGTATAACTCTTTCTGAGCCGTGTTAGATCACCCTATATAATTCCATCTCCCAGAGATCTTTTGAGACGTGGAAATGTGTAGATGATAAGAAATATAGAGTTGAATGCCGAGAAGTGTCGAGTTCCTTCACAGACAGCCATGACTGTGTGGTTCGATAAGTTAGTTGGAGAAGGGGTACTCTTGGTAGGCAAACATAGATCTGTGTTTTGGTTATCCATACCAAAAAATCGCCAACCACTGGGGCATAGATGTTAAACACCAAGGGAGGTTCACCCGCTTCTACACAACCCGGTCTCTGGATGTTCAGTGCATGGGTTTTGACGTCCCAACGACGTCCCTCCAACACTCCCAGTTGCAATCACGACCTCTGAAGTCCCAGCTCACAGTGGTGGTAGAACTGTTGGAGCAAATGCTCGTACTGGGACCATGTGGGTCCGGAGCCTTCGGCACCACCCCTAGGATCTCCAGTTGGTTGCTTGGTGGTGGGTGAGGAGAGGCTCAAATGCACACCTGGTTTCATGGCTCACGTGAAATCCCTCCTCATAGGAGGAAGAAAGGGGTACAAGGATGATAAGCTCCTTAAGTCGTTTATCATCACCAAGCGCATGACCACCTTCTTTCCAGCCTCCTCCTACAACAGTGTTACCAGACGAAGGATGGGTCAGAAAAATGATCGGGCGGTGGATTCGGGCCTTCTTGTCAGCCTTTGAATGACGTGGTCTGTAAGAAGCAGGCTGGACGAAGAAGCAGAAAGATATACCCGAAGCAGCCTAAATAAACAATTGGCCGTCAGCATGCCTCATGGAAACCGCTTTCACAAAGTGGAATGGAAGAAAGCCCTGTGCTGTCAGTCTACGTTATCACGCGCCATGTCTCCATAATGTTTATTATTATCTGTAAAACATGGCGATAGTCCCACTCACTGTGTTGTTAATGCATGATAGTGACGTGTAACAATTTTCAAATCGGTAGTCTGAGCATTAGAATAGTATAAATACACTCCCGATAGAGGGAGAAAGGAGTTGGTTGGATTGGAAACATTCTAGGGATGAGGCTCTCCATTGTAAATAAGATTTGATGCATGTGTTATGAATAAAATTATAGAGGAGGAGTTGTTTATCATAGCACAGATTCATGTGTCGTTGCTTTTCCCAATATGTATCTTCTTTTACGTGTAATGTATTTCCTATTTTCACTCCAGTCTGTTGATTGCTTTCATGTCTGCAACTTAGGGTATAGCAGTTAGGAATTCATACTCATTATGTTGCGGCTGCTATTCCAGACATTTATCAATTGTTCTTCTAAAGTTACATGGAATTCATCTCGCTGGTGCTCCATGTGATGGGCTATTCTCTCTCTCGTCCACCAACCACCCGCTAAATATCTCCTGGCTGGGAGATCAGCGGCTACCTTGCCTCTGTTTGCAACCCTACGCCTTCATTTCCTCTTGCAAGTGTTCACTACGTAGGTTCTTGACTCCATTTCCAATGGTTTCTGCCTCGATAATCCCACTTTGCATCTCACCTTTATACACTTTGTCCCATTCAGGATCCTGGCGCCCTGATTATCCTTGACTGAAAATATTACGCAGAGTAAACAACAAAGACGAATGAGAGATCCCTCTCTGACTACGCAGGTCCGGAGGCGTAGTCTAAAGCGGTTCTGTTGTTTCCCGAGAGCGAGGCCCCTCCCCCCTTTGTGCTCGACCTTAGGGGCCCAAAATTCCCGGTGCAAACACTTTATATTCATCGAGGCTCCTGAGTCAAGCTTGTATGTGGTTTCTCTTATTCCCTTGATGGGATATTGATAGTCATCTCCTAGTGAAACTTTATAAGGGGATTCCTTTTCTTCAAGATTGGAGAGAGGCTTCTTCTGACCTGTCATGTGATTTGCAGCACCACTATCAATTATCCATGTGTCATTTCCAGGTGTCACGGACCCAGAGAGAGCAGAGAATAAAATATATTCTTTAATTTCTTTTTTTTGCTAAATTATTGGGAGGTTATTCTTCTTCTTCTTCTTTGGCTAAATGAGCATGGTGCATTTTCTTATTACTCCTCTTATATTATTTTTTCGTTGTTAGACAATTTCTGGCAATGTGTCTTATCTTATCACAATGGTAACATTGATAAGAGGAGAAGTCTTTCTCCTTATAATTTCCCTTTTGATTCTTTTGAAACTTATTAGGAGGATGACACTCCTTATGAGTTTCCTTCTTGAAATGAGCTTTTCCTCTTCTTCTTATAGCATTATCAGCTAGAGCATGGTCATCATCTATAAGTAGTGCTTCTCGGTTTACTGCTATAGCTTCCTCTTGAACACATTCTACTCGTAGGATTTCAAATTGTAGAATTTCCTTTCTTACACAAATTGTATGGCTATAAGAATCCCATGGTCTAGTAAGATCATTGAGAGCGGTCGTTACTAATTCATCTCCATCAATCTTGTCTTCAATTTCTTCTAGTTGTTCTTCGAAATGAGAAACCCTTGTGAAATATTCTTGGATAGATTCGCCCTTTCTCATATTTGTACTTTTAAGTTGGAATCTCAATTTCCTCTTTAGGTTAATGTTTCTTCCTTCATACATTCTTGTTATGGCATCAAACATCTCCTTGGGTGTATCCTTGGAGGACACTTGAGGAATCAAGTGATCCTTGATAGAATCTGTTATGATCCTATTGGCTCTAATCATGTCCTTCTTGTACTTTTCCTTTGCTTCATCTTCTTCAGGCTCTGACAAAACTTCCTTGATAAAATTTACAAGATCATTCTCTTCTAGAATGAGTCCAATTCTGTATTTCCAAGCACATAAGTTTTCTATTCCTTCCAGCTTGTCATCAAGCTTAGTGCTTGGAGGTAGCTTATCCCGGAGAACAGAAAATGACAAAAAAATGAAATTTCTCATAAATGAAAACTGAACTTATTAAAAGATGCATTTGAGTGAGGAGAGTATACTGGTACAGTCAGTTTCTGAAGAATCCAAACTTTAACCCTTGAAACTAGACTTGTGAAATTATGGACTGCAATTTCTAGTTCTAGTTCTGGATTTTTGGTTTTATGGTTTCAAGTAAAACTAAGATTTGACTTTTCGGAGGATCTATCCATTGAAAAAAATTGATCCAGGTGCCAAATTATGCGCTTACAAGGGGCACAGTTCCTAATGTCACATGCACTCCAAAATTCCTGTTTAGTAGGAAACCCTAATTTTCTTTTCCAAAGAAGGAGAGAGATTTACCCAGTGAAAGCTTCTCTTTTCATTCTAGCTTTGATACCATAAACACAATCACAAGGTACACAACAATTTATCCTGGGAAAACCCAACAAAACTTCCTCAATATAGATTACCAGAGTATAATGCCTAAAGAACAAGGTATCATAAGAGAGAGATACCAAACCCTAGCATAAGATCCAAAGACACCAAAAACACTTCTCCTCCTCCTTCTCTGTCCTTCCTCTTTCTCTCTCTTGCGCAATACATGAGTGAGGGTGTGTGTACAAATGAGGGAGGGACAGTCCCTATTTATACTAATCACTTGACTGACCTTTTAACCTAACTAGGCCAACCTATCAAATTGATAGGGTCGACCTACCTAGGAAAACTCAAAATAATATTTATATTAATATTTTATGGGTACTATTGAGTCGACTTACAACAAAGTATTTACCTCATGAATTTTACATAACCTTTTACACTAATGACATCTCTCGAAGGAGGAATAATAAGAATAATGTAAAGTACAAGTAGAATATTCTTTGAAGTTAAATTATTTCAATATTCCTATCTTCATATCCGATCATGATGATTTCGTTGTTAGAGGACTTTATTATCTCTACAATTCCATCGAATATGTGCATGGAATGGCCTTGTTGTCAAATCTGCACTAAGGACAACATCCTACTCTGCAACTATGGAAGATAAAGAACATTTTTCAACTAAAACTCATGGAATCCAGGAAACTGGAGCCTAATGGAACCAATTCCTTTTGGTTTGAGGCTTGAATTGTCTACAAAGTACACTATGCCATCTACAATGTCATTCAATTCTTCAAAACAATATTTTATATAGGTCATGTGAGATGTTGCACCAGTATCAAGAAACCAACAATATTTATAATATGAAAAAGATGTTTATTCATTTATTCCATGATTACAATGTGTAACAATACAATGAGAAGAATTGGGTGCTTTACCAACCTCTAGTATTTTGTCTTCATTTTTCTAGTTATGTCCTTCTTTGACGGAGTCCCACATATTCTAACACAATTCTGCTTAATGCCCAATCTTCCCACACCATTTGCATATCAAATCTTATCTTTTGCTTGAGTTTTTTATGCCCCCTCTACCTCTGAAATTTCTTCTTCCTCGTCCTCTTTTTCTATTATCTCCATTGGAATGGTCCTTGGACTCGTTCTTTTCTTTCTGAGTAAGGTAAAGAGTCTCTCCAGTAGGGTCACTGATCTTCTTTCCAAAGGCTTTCTCTCTGTTTGCAAGCTTCTCTACCAAGGTTTCAAATGTGAGATCATTGAACTTATCACTGGATTGAAGTGATTCCGAATAGTTTGAACGTGTTGGATAAAGCTATTTGACAAATGTTGCAAGTGGAACGTCTAGTTTCATACTAGAGTCTTGAATCTTGTGCATGATTGCTCTGATCTCATATGAAACCAACATGGGTTCATTATCCTTAACCTCTAAACTGAATAGTTTCAACATTAGATGAATCACTTCCATTTTAGAATGTGAATCATACATGTCCTTTAATGTTTTTAAAGCTTCAAAACAAAATTTAGCAAGCAATATGTGTTGACTCTCCTCTTCACTAATTGTAGGATAGATCATTTCTAATTATTTCTTGTCTTTGGTCTGCCATATAGCCAGTTATTTTTCTAATGTTGGATACTTTGGATTTGAAGTGATGGTTGTGTCAACATCTATTTCAATTGTTTCTCCTAATTCACATCCTCCATCCCACAAATCATTGTATATGCATGTGTCTTTAATTTTTTTGAACCACTCAGAACAGTTATCCTTGCAAGTGACTGGATGCCAATGAATGAATCTTTAGTGCTAATACAATGTGTTTGGGAAGCAAATGAAAGGAGTAGGTCTAAGTCTCTGCTGCCTCTTACAATTTTAGTAAAGTATTATTTGTATAATAAATTCCTCTTATGACAAGAAAAAAATTGTGACAACTACTAACCGCATACTCCAATTCAATATTATGCTATTCAAGACAACCAACCCGAGAAAAAATCAATAAACGCACCATCTCAGCAAGTGTTCCAGTCTTAAACAAATTGAAACTCAAGGAAAATGCAAAAAGCAGTCTCCAAGCAAATGTAATTTCCTCGCGAGGATTGATCTAACCAACTCTTCAAAGTGGTCCTTTATGTAGCTCCCAAGATGGTCTCCTTGCTTTAATAGTCTTCATCAATGGTTGCAATAATCATCAATATTTAATATATTCATAGTGCACTAGTGCAAAGATATCAGTTCTTTTTAAAAAAATTAAGGTTACATATGGACACTTTAAAATTCCTCTTTAATAGCACAACTCCAATGCAACTTCAATATTTGAAACCCAAGTCACAACTACAGGTAACGGTGTAGCATCTCCGGGATACATGGTCCATATATTTCAACGCTCTGGTATTCTCAAGGCTCCATGATACACATACAATCAAATAATGTTCTAATACAGCCACAGAGCTCACACATAGAGAGAGCACGACTCACGAGAGAGAGAGAGAGAGAGAGAGAGAGTCTTCACCCATCAAGCATCAAGAGATAATATATCCATGCAGTTGTATCCATGCTCAGTCTCAAAGCATAAAATGCTCCATGTAGAAATCACCAAGAGTGAGTCCACACTAGTGAAGAGATCTCATGCACCAACAAGCATCTCGCATAGGTCGTGCTCAAAAACCAAGCATATTAAGCTTCAAAGAAAGGAACTCCTGCTCCTAAACACATCTTTGAAATCAATGCAATAGTTCACACAACCCATAAGGTTGTCTCCTTGAGGGCAACCGGGTCGCACCCATTCATGCCACCATATTTGTGCATGCACCACTAGTAATCCACTCATCACAATAAGGAGAACGCATACACATAGACCTAGCCCAATTTTTTTTTTATTGAAACTCAACAATGAGCAAAAATTAGGGTTCTACACCTCACAAGAAAAAAACACCCTCAAAATTGAATACGCATGTATGAGGACTAAAGGGAAAAGAATGGAAAAATGAATGAGCAACAGGAGTTATGGCAACCTGGCTCTGATATCACTATAGGTAGAATAACTCTCAGTTTCATATATTATTGATTGGAACGAAACTTTTATTTGTACATTAGAGTGATAATTGGACATCATATTCCAACGTATTGTTTGATTTCCTATAGAGACTCTTCATCTCCATTGTTTCAGTTACATTATTTAAAATGAAACATAATCCATAAGGATCATGTTTCTAACACAATCGATCCATCATAGGGGTTTCTAAGGCCATGATCCATAATCAGGATTTTCCCATGTTTCTTTGGGAAGAAGCATGAAACACAATAGTCTACATCCATAACAAGTGTCCACACAAGATCTCGATAGCAAGAAATCAAAGGATTATTTCACCGATGTGAAACCAGAGGTAAGTCATTATCACATATTTGTTTGTCCAGTTTATATCCATGTACTTGTAGAGAAGAGGAACAAGTTGGAACCCTCCAATAGGAAGGGTTTGTTCGTTGGATACAGTGAGACTTCAAAGGCATACAAGGCCTATTTTACAGAGTTGAGAAATACAGTCGTAATTAGGGATGTAAAGTTTAAGGAAGACTTTGCATCTTGGAAGTATCCTGGGCCTATTCTACTGACAAAGGATGAGGAGCAAGAAGCTTCAAATGTCTATCCAGGGTCACCAAATATATCAGTAGTTTTTAGTTTAGGACAAAAACCATCAAGTGAAGAGGAGCAAACATTAGCCCCTTCTAGTTTTTTCAAGAGACCTTGATGGTTCACACAGACATTGACGGATGCTCATGAGTATGTAGAGGATCATAGGAGCACGTTCAAGGAGAATAGACCTTCTAATAAGTTTAAAAAATACATGGCATCGGTGAGAAACATCACATATTTCGAGCCTTCCATTTTTTAGGAGGTTTCAGACCAACATTTGTGGCGGGATGTCATCATAGAGGAGTACACCTCCATCATGAAGAATGATGCTTGGGAAATAGTGATAATACTATAGGGGAAATCAATAATGATTTCCTAGTGTATCTATAAAATCAAGCATGTTGCAGGTGAAAACATTAAAACGTTGAAGGCGATGTTCATGGTGAGAGGGTTCTCCGAAAAAGAGGGAGTGCACTATGAGGATACATTTGGTCTTGTCACCAAGAACACTTCCATTAGAGTAGTTATGTCTAAATTTTATTTTATGGGGTGGAAGATATATAATAATGGTGTGAAGAAAACTTCCCTTAGTGGAATCATTGAGGAGGAGGTGCATGTACATAGAGGAACCTTAGGGATTTGAGATAAATGGAAAGGAGTCCCATGTTTGTAGGATTAATAAATCCTTGTACTTTCTAGATCATGCACCAAGAGCATGATATTCTAGTATAAAAGGATATATATTGAGTATGGAATTCACCAAAAATGAAGCAGATTCTAACTTACATTATATCTTTGTTAGGATTGATCTACTTATTTTGGTGTTGTATGTAGATGACTTGTTTGTTACAGGTGGAGATTGTAGGGCGCAAAGCATATATAGAAGTTGAGTTTGAGGTGAAGGACATCGATATGATGCAATAATTCTTAGGTTTTGGAGGTTTGACACACCAATCATCACCAATCTAAATAAATTAACAAATTCATATTCATAGTTGGTGGATCCCACATTGAATAGGCTTTTGATATGTTCCTTGATGTATTTGGCCAACACTATGCCATATATATGTTTTATAGTGAACACCTTCAGTCAATTCAAGGTGGAGCCAAGGCAAGAGCATTGGGTAGCAACAAAACATGTGCTTAAGTATTTGTAGGGCGTAGTGGAGTGTGGTATGAGGTATCTTGGAGATGGTGAAGTGAAGTTGCAAGGTTATACAAACTTATATTGGGCAGGGAGTGCAACAGATAGGAATAGCACCTCAGGTTGTTGCTTTCATTTGGGATCATCAATGATATCCTAGTTCAGTGGGAAGTATACTTATGTGGCACTTAGCTCAGTAGAAGAAAAGTATATGGCATCTAGTACAATAATGTGAGCCCATCTGGATTCACAAGTTATTTGCAGGATTGTTTGATCAAGAGTTGGATCCCACGATGATCTATTGTGACAGTCAGAGTTATATCAAACTCTCTAACAATCCAATATTTCATGATCAATCCAATCACATAGATATCAAATACCAATTCATACCCGATAAGATTTAAAAGGGGGAAATAAAGCTTCAGTATATACACACAAATCAACAAGTAGCTACCACTATTATTAATCACTAAGAAAAAGGGAAGTTTGAAGCATTCAGAGACTTACTTGGATTGGTACATAATTCCTTCCTTGCTAAGTGGGAGTGTTGAAAAATGTAGCTTGATCAAGAGCTTCTTGCACATGTTAGGTGTGAACTTCTTAGTGACTACTTAGTAGAAGTGGGAAATAAAACCATTTTGTTGGCACTAACATGAAAGGAAAATAGGGGCATGTTCCTAACAATATTACCCAAGCATTTATAGAAATGTTTGTTGGGCATCCATTCATCAACCTCCTAGCAATTCTGCTAGCCCAAGTCCTTAGCTTTCCCTTCAAAAATGATATTTGAAAAAATGACATGTGTGGAAATTACATTAATGCTCAAATTCCACCTTATCACAACACCCTTGGACTAGCCCTCTGAATCAATGGAACAAAAATTTCACTTAATAAATAAAATATAACAACTTTTTTATTTGATCTTTTAGTATTAGAAATCTAAATGAAATATTCTAAAGATTCTAGAATATTAGTGAGTTGGATTTGATATAAATCTTAGTTGTACACCTAATTGTTGAGATAAGATAGTTGCTAGGATTAAGGAAATTAGGTGAGGTCGGTTGCTATAATCAAGGGTTGGCTACTAGAATCAAGGAGTTTGTTGCTAGAATAAAGGAATTTAGTTGCTAGAGTTGAGGACATGAGTTATCTCTCTCTAAGCGTAAATAAGACAAGATGATAGAAGTTGAACACACTAGAGGGAGGTAAGACCAAGAGAAGGAGTACATATCTAAGAGAATAAAACAGAGAAGTGTGACCAACAATAGGAAACATTCCCATCAATAGCTTGTACACAAGAATATGTACAACCAGAGCCAATAGGTTGTCTTCTTTCTTTAGCAGAGCCATATTTTTATCTCAATAGGTTATATTTCTCTATTTTGTCATGGTTTGATTTATAGTACAATTTTAAAGTTTGATCAATTTGTGGAGGTACATTTGAAGCTTTGATTAAGAGAATAATAAGCTAATTTGAAGGAGAAATCATTCTGCATGTGAGTTATTTATTAGTTGCTTGTGTTGTTTATTTTCTAGCCATATATGTGATTGTTGTGTGTACATAAATTTATATTTATGTAATTAAATAAGTTTTGATCTAATTTGTTTAATCAAGAGAAAGATAGGACAACATATGCCTAGGTATTGAAATTCTACATTCCCAATGTTGAATTAGTGTGGCTAATGGTTGTAGTAGACTTGGGGTCTTGTTTGTCTCTCCCTTATTTTGTTGGCAAAGCAAACATTCTGCCAAAAACTTTTGAACATCAACTTTAAGACCTTCCCAAAGGAAGAAAAATAAAAATAAAAACGTTCATGATCTCGTGGAAAGTTTTCAAGAACATTGAATGTCCTCTTATACGAGAAGGTGCAATTCAAAAATGGCCTTCTATTTCAGTTGGGAATTATTACATAAAAATATGTGATCTTGATACCACAGTGAATCATTCATAAATTTATCTAATTGCACTAGTGTCTCGTAGTTGTTGAATGATTTTGTAATACTTATGATCCTACTTCCATTCTATACTTGCATCTTCCACCCAATCAGATTCTGGAATGGAAATAACACAAAGTAGCCCCTTTGTGTCTTCTTATTTTCTTGAAAGTGCATTTTCCACCACATTTTGTTTTATTTTTTGTAGATAGCTTAAATTTCATAACCTAACATCCCTTTAACCCATGTTTGTTGCTCTTCTGAAGATAATTATAATTCCAAGAAGTAATTCAGACTATCATGATCTGTTTCTACTTTGAATTTTCTTCCTATTAGGTAAAGGTTTCATTTCTTAACTACATGCAATATGGCCAAAATTTTGATTTTCATGTAGTACCATGAAGTGTCTTCCTATTGGGTAAGGGTGCCATTTCTTAACTGCATGCAGTATGGCCAACATTACCTTTTCATAAATTGTTTTGGGTAAGTTTTTTTTCCTTTAAGTTGGAATCTTTCAAAGGTAATGAACATTCCTTCTTACATTAAAATTGCACCAATGCCATGCCCTAAGGCATCACACTCCACAATAAACTTTTTTGTGAATTGGGCTTGACTAGGACAAGAGTTGTGCACATAGCCTCCTTAAGTTTTTCAAAACCTTTAGTTTTTTATCAAGTCCAAAAAAATACCTAATTTTTCAATAATGTTGTTATATATGCCACTATTTGACCATAAATATTAACAAAATTGCGGTAATATATTGTCATTCCTAAGAATCCTCTAAGGTTTTTCAAGGTTTTGAGTATTAGAGTCCACTTTGATGCATTTATGAGATGTAATATAACCCAAATATTTCAATTCTTGAACCCCATGGGCACACTTGGAAGGATTTTCATATAGTTATTTCCCCTTCAATAGTTTTAATTCCATGGAAACATGTTGTACATGATCTAATTGAGATTTGTTGTATATTAGTATATCATAAATAAAATAAAATCAACCACAAATTTTATGAGAAACAGTTTAAAAATAGAATTCATTAAGCTTTGGAATGTGGAAGGTATGGCGCTATGGTTTTCACGATGCTAATTGGTTTTGAAGGTGCTCAACAACCTGGCTACCCTTGACATCCATCCATGGTATCTTGTAATGGGAGAGTTCATTCCCTTCCCTGCTCCTATCATGACACTACCAAGATGTGATCGACAACATGGACAACTAAAAACAAAACCCAATTGTGGCAAGATGATACATGTGAACTACCCCTCCCTTATGATTTTATGGAAGAAAAAGGCAAGGGCAAGTTGGTTGTGTAGGGAGATTCCACCTCAACTCCAAAAGGTTACTTGAATATGGGAACCAATAAAGTGTATCCCTCAATCAATAATGATTCCCAAATACAAAGTGAAATCAGATTGCTATGAAGAGTACACACAATTCATGAAGGACCATGCTCTAATTGGTAAGTTTCAAGGGCTATGTCCCTCAGAGAGGCATCTAATCCACTAGATCGAAACATGGTGGAAGCCAAGAGGACACTATGAGCTATGTCTGGGATCAAAGGGGTTTTTTACAACAACTTTCCACAAACAAGAGGAAAAATACCACGTTTTTTTGCAACGACCCATACTTCTTCAACTTAGTTGCACTCTTCCTACATGACTAGATGGAAAATTTTAGCTTGGATTAAGAGCATTTTTCCCATGTGTTGGTATATATTCAGCTGTACTATCTCCCTCTAGAATTTTAATTGTAGGTGGTTGTAGTAAACATTGGAAGGCATTGGCAATACCCTAGGCAAGTTTATCAAAGCCTCAGAAGCAACCAAGGTGGGGAGATATACTTCCTATGCACAGATCTATTTTTATATCAACATATCTCATGCCCTGCCAAGTGAAATATCTTTATCACCCCAATATGAGGACTGGATCCAGGCCTCAACCATGAGCACATATGGTTCAGGTGTAAGAAATTCCATCCTCATAGGAATCTCTTCCGGGACTGTCCCCTGAAATATCTACCCAACGAAGCAAACTAGGAAATGAACAAGGTCGAGGAAGACTTCATCGTGATTCAAGGTAGAAGAAAAGTTGGTCACATATGACAAGGGTGGAACCCAGGAAAAGGCTTCACAACCAAAAATTTCAAGTTTGATGACCTCCCTTCAGAAGCAAAAACAACAACAATAACAAAAGAGGAAAAAGACTTGAGACATAATCTACCTCAAGAACACCCACATTTGGAAGAAAACACACAACCAATCCAACAAGAGCCAATAATAGAGTAAGTTGGGACAAATACCAACAAGGAAGCTTCACCTTTGGGTCAAGAAGATGCAACAATGGAGGACGAAGCAAAATTGGACTCAGAATTTGATGACAATTATTTATCCGACCTAATCTTGAAAATATATTAGAGGCATGATGGAAAAGAGACTATAAGGTAGTTCCTATGGAGCAACTGACAAAATTCCATTTTTTTATCTCAACTCATATGTTAGAGAAGCAACCTAGGCCAAATCTAGTCTAAGGGTGGCCCTAGGGACAAGTAAACCCATCAAGAAGCACTCCAAAGGTGACAAGAAGCGAGGCAGGAAACCCAACAAACAACTTATTGAATAGTTTGGGGAATAATGGTAAATTTTGGACAAATGGATGTGCTCACACGCACATTCATCCGCACCCCACCAATTTTTTTACAATGAAGATACAATCCTAAAACATAAAGTGGATCCCCCTAAAAAATTCATACCAATCGCCCTCTGCAATGTAATCTACAAAGTCATCACGAAGGTCATAGCCCTAAGGCTGAAGTCGATGATACCAAGCTTAATTTTTTCAGAGTAGACATGATATGTGGAGGTAAGGTAGATTATGGATAGCATCATCTTGGATTGTGAAGTAATCCACTCCTTGTGTACTACCAAAAGCCTAGGTATGCTCATAAAATTGGATCTCTCTAGGGGTTTTGATCAATTAAGATGGAAATATGTGTCTGGATTTCACCTCCTTTGGATAAATTCAATCACAACCCTTACTTTCTTTGCTTTCTTTTCCATCTTGTTTAATGGATTTCCCTCCAAAACGTTTTTCCCCTCAAGAGGAATTTGTTAAGGGGATCCACTGTCACCCTTTCTTTTCATTCTAGTGGTTTAGGTCCTGGGGCACTACATCAAAGTGGCCATCTTGGACCGCTCTCTAGAAGGCATGTCCCTTCATGGTCTAGAACCACTAGGCTCTCATAATCAATTTGTGGATGATACTCTCCTTATGGGGGGGCATTAGTAAGGGAGTATAATGCCCTTAAAGACATTCTAAAGGACTTCAATGATGCTTCAAGAATATCGATCAATAATATCAAGTGCCAAATATTCTTCTTTAATAACCCCCTAGTTATTTAGCACCACATTTCTTGTATTGTTGGCTTTTCTTAGAGTTCCCTTCCATCCAAATACCTTGGCATCCCACTCAGTGACAATGCCCTTCGTAATAGCTCCTAGGAAGATCTCTTGAACTCTCTAAAAAGAGACTCTCCTCTCGGACCTTATGACCCCTAAATCTAGCTAGCCATATTGTTATGCTTAAATCAGTTATGTAAACCATCCCTCTCTACCTTTTCTCCGCTCTTGCAACCCCAAATCGGTCTTAAAGCTCATTTGTAATATCCAATGCAAGTTCCCGTGGAGTGGAGTGAATGAAAACATAAAATGGGCCCTTATCAAATGGGTACATCTATGCAATCTAAAGTCATTTGTTTCCTTGGTGTCATAGATTCTAAGACTATGAACCAAGTCCTAGGAGCAAATGTCTGGTGGTGGTGCCTCAAGCGTCCCACTGATATATGGGCCCAAAATTGGAGAGTAAAGTACTCACTAGATGAAGAAGAAAACAAATTGGTCCACTGGGAAGAGCCTTAGAAAGGTTGTCTTATTTGGGAGGCAGCTTGGCAACACCACAAACTCATTTGAGATCATTATTTTTGGGAAATCATATATGGCAGCTCAACTTGGTTTTATATGGACTACTAGTAGAAAGTTCCCATCCTCCACTTCAAATATTCTTGGAAAGACAATAAACACAACATTTATGACCCTCTCAATTACATCGTATCCTTTTATTGGATGCAGACTCACTTGGAGGGAGAATTGAGGACTTGGAAAACAATGAATGAAGAGCTAGCCTTACCAGCTCATGTCGACTTACAACCTTGGTCTATGGAAATTAGGAGAAGGTGTATTTGAATCAAGAGGGGACCAGGAATTAGGAAACGGGCTCATTTAACTTCAAGTACGTTTACTTTCAAAGAGGATTATTCTCCAAAAACAAAAGGCACACCTCCTAAACAAGGATGGAATTTGGGACATAATCTAACATTCTAGTCATTTGCTAAAATTTTGATCATTTATGTTGCTACTAGCCCATGAGAGAATCCTCACCAAGGACAATATTCAATGCAATGGTTTAAATGGGCCCTCTATGTGTCATTTTTACTATCACATAGAGAAAACAATCAATCCCCTCTCGATTGGCTCCTTCTTCATCTTCCACATCTGGGCAACATTGCAAAATTATGAGGCAAACAGATAGACAATGAAACAACACTAGAAGCACCTTGGCCGCTTGGCGCCCAACAGCCTTCAAGAATCCCATAATAAATAAAATATGGTATATCATCCCTAGTTTTCTAATGTGGGAGGTCTAAAAAGAGCAAAATCGAAAAATATTTCAACACTCCAAGCTTTCTTGACATAATGTATTTGTAAGAATTCACAAAAGCGTTTAGGAAACTATCTCCTTATGTCATTGGACTATGGTTGATTTTTATTATGAACCAAGGGAAAAAGTGATCATCATAAGTCATTGGTTTTCCAACCCACCACAGCTCCACATCATCCTACGACTGTCCATCCTCAACATTCTCGGCTCATCCTTATGGAATGCTCTAGACCAAAGTTTTACCAAGCAGAACTTTGACGGTGCCTCTAAAGGAAACCTAGGACCTACTAGCTTCGGTGGAGTTCTTTTAAATTCCAAGGGAGAAATTTTCTACATGTTTGCAAGGATCATAGGGATCGAATCTAACAACACAATGGAACTTTGGGCTCCGTTCCAAGGCATTAATCTTTAACTTGAAATAGTTTCCACTACCTCATAATGGAGGACGATTCCAAGCTCATCATAGACATGCCGATGAATCATCTTCAAAATGGAAACCCCCCCCCCCCCCGCCTTAAATATATATATATACTCAAGTTGGCATCTAGAACACCTTATCACCTCTATTGTGGATATGCTCTAACCACCTCTTGTAATCATCCCCTTTCCTATGAAACGATTACCCAACAAGGTGGTAGACAAGCTACCCAATGTAGGAGTAGAAATGCAAGAAGAAGTCCTAAGGCAGTTATGGCCCTTGGAAAGGCACACTAGACTCTCACTTTCGTGCCAAAAAATGGTAATGGAAGAATTTGCATCCTTGGATTGGGTGACACATAGACGATCAAAGAGGAGTATTGTTGATGTGATGGGTATAGAGCCTGTGGAGGAAAACAATTTGCCAGGTACTTTAACTACCTGTCCCTTCCATGCATTCGGTGGTACTACCATTGAATTTCCCTGCTCCCATGTGTAAATACGACTTTGTGGTGCCCGGGGTGGCCACATCCAGGATGTTCTAGCCTTTAATTCCCCTAAACATATGTTTAAGCGATATCTCAAGCTCCATATCCACTCATCATGACACATCCTATGCTACAGAGGATATTCACTAGGAGAATTATCAATAGGCTCCCTCAAATGGGACTTCCTCCATGGTTCGTGAATGCATGTGTGCTTATGGTCGTTGAGGTCATAGTAGAGGGTATTCTTTGGTGATTGATGGAAAATTCATTCCCAAACACCTGGTTCCCATGGTGGATACCCTCCTTGAAATTAGAAAGGACATTCAAAACCTTGGGGAGGATACGCAAGCCAAAGTCCAGGACATGGATTACAGGGTTCAAGTGGTCATGGACTGGTTTGCAAACATTGTTGAGATTTTTAACCTTCCCTTACCATGTTTCTCAATGGGGATGAAGACCAAGACTAACATAGAGGATCAATACGCTCCTCTCCCTTCTACAACAACTATTCCTGCAACATGGGTTGACACATAAGGTGGTAAAGGGAAACAACCCCATGATTTGATGGCTCCAAGCACATAAATGGAAGATATTAAGTTGGCAGAAGTTCCAAAGATAAACAAAGGTGACTTTCTTAGTGCTTTTCAGGACAATGAGGGAGTCTCCGATAGTAAATTGGAACCTCCTCTATGGCATTGGCATATGGATTTGGGATCCTAGGTGTAGGAAAAGTAACAACCTAGTATTCTTACACAACTGGGTTCGCCAAGCATCCTATCCTCATTTCATATTTTAAGAACACTTATTGGTTTTGGTTTTTTCTTAGCTCCTTGTCATATGTCTACAAATCAATGGTTATCTCAAACAACTTCAATGTACCTTTGGGTAGCATAGTAGTGGAAGCTCTTAATATATTGTTTTGTATAAGCTTGATAAAGGAAGTTTTTAGGTATCTTTGTTTTCATGTAAGACTGATAAAGGAAATTCCTAGACGTTTATCTTCTGTAGCAGACTTAGTTGATTCATGGGAAGACTAATAAAGGTTGTTTATAGTCTTTTTTGGCTTCAGACCTAGGTTATTTCTTCTTTTTGAATACCTAGGGCCTTATCAATGTATGTATCTATAAATTTTTGAAGATATGATATAAAGAACTAACTTAGCAAAAAAATGTGGAAGGTGCATTCGAAAGGCCAAATGACATCACTAAAAACTCACAATGTTCTTCACGTGTTCTAAAGGTTGTTGTTGGGATGTCTTCTTACCTCATTCTGATTTGATGATATCTAAAATGGAGATACAACTTGGTAAATAAAATTATTTCCTGCAATCAGGGATGATTTTAAGGAAACATACTCATTTCAAAGTGTAAAAATGTTGGCGAATCTTACCGATTCTTAAAACGCCAACTATAAAATGTTTGGCTATATTTTTCAAAAATATTTTAATTTCCAAGGATTTTATATTGTTTATATAATAATTTGGTGATTTTAGGGTAAAATATTTTTACCTCATCAAAATTGGGTGAGACAAGGCTTCAAAAAATGCAAAACGGTGAATCGTTTTTTGGAGAAAAACATGGGAAAATAGCCCATGGGCTAAATTTTGCCCCTAAAATTATCCCTGCCTGCAATTCATCTAAAGGTCCATTAATTATAGGAATATGGAACTCATATTTAGTGGTCATCTGATTGATCTCTCTATAATATAGACACATATTCTATGAACTTTCCTTTTTTTAAACCATCACCACTAGTGAAGATAAAGCACTCTGGATTGGTTGCAAGATTCCATCCTCTAACATTTTGTGAACCATATGCTCAATCTCACTTTGTTGTACATATGGGTACCCATAACTTCCAATTTCAAAGAGTACACTTCTGAGTTGCAAGTGAATAGCACGATCGTGATCTTGAGTAGGTAGAATACCTTTAGGCATCTCTCCAAACACCTTGAAATCTTTGTTAATAACTCTTTGAAGATCCATAGGAATAGAGGGTCTATATTTTTAAACATCTATTGAGCATAATTATGTGATTACCCCATGGTGATTATTTTTGAATATTTTTTCCATATTGTTAGAACTTATCACTTTATAGGGTTTTGCTTGGATACCTATGAGTTCAATTTTCTCGCCTTCTGAGGAAAATCTCATGAATTTTTTTTGAAAATCAAGAGTCATTTAATTATTGTAATCATTGAACCCATAATACAACATTGGTACCACCCATTTGATTGCAATAATTGTACTACCCAATAAATACTACCCTGTAGTGTTATTAATAGTATGGCACTTCCCTAGAAAATTTATGGTACCTCCATCTACACTCATTATTTGAAACTTTGGTGTTGAATATATAAAGCACTTGAGAAGTTTGGATAATTTACAATTAATGAAGTTATGAGTACTACCAAATTCAATCAACACCATTACCTTATTATTTTTTAGATATCCTCCAACCTTGAGAGTTTGAGGAGTGCTTATGCCAATAAATGCACGACAAACTATTATTGGAGTAGTCACTTCTAGTTCGATATCTTAAGAGCATTGCAATTCTTGATCTTCTTCCACTTAACAACCTATGTAGAATAATTTATTCTCACTACATGTATGCCCCTTATTGTACTTGCTATCATAGTTGAAACATAACCCCTTTGCTCTTCTTTCATCTAATTGTTGACATGTCAACTTTGTAGGCTAAGTGAAGTTAGAAGTGGGAACATTTATCTCTCTACATGTGTTACTGGTATCCCTTCTATTATCCATTTTATTAGTTTCAAATTTCCTTTCCAAACTAAAACCATTCTTCAATTATTTAGGTTTGAAGAGATTTACGTCATGTTTAACATTGTCCTTTAAAGTGCCCATAAAGAGATCAACAAATTATTCTTCGAAATGTTATTAACTCTAAGGCTCAACTTTTGAAAGTATTTAATGTGTTGTAATTGCACCTCTTTGCATAATATTTATCAATTGGATAAAGGCGTTGCTGTTAATATCCCCGTAATGTGCTACCAATTAATCTGTAAATACATACCAAGAGACAATAGAGTCATTTTTATGATCACAACACCATTACCATTGGGACCACTCAAATTGATTGCGTTATAAATACAATGATGCAATTGTTACCTTTTTGTATAAATGAACTTGGTGAACTTGGTGTAGATCAAAGAATTTCTCCATTTGGAATATCTATGTTATGGGATCATTTCCTTTAAAATTCTTCATATAAATTTTGGAAATGAAGTAGTTCCTTGGTCCTATGTTGAACCCATGATTATGTGGATCTTCAAGTAATGAATGATTAGGTGTCTGGGACTCAAGGCTCTTGTTCTCTGAGTGTGATATAATTTTTTCCCAAGGTGACTAGGACTCCACCATCTTGTTCTCCTTATCCTCTTTTTGAGGAGGTGACTTTTGGGTAAGTATGCCACTTATATCCTTCAAGAGTTCCTCCCTCAAATTTTCAAGGTTCTTTTTTATATCATCTTTGGTATCCCCTTTGAAATTTTGGAATTATTCCTTAGTTTCTATATTCAAGATCTCCACCTTTATTGACATTGTTAATTCAAGGTTCATCATTCTATCTCTGAACATGGACATCTCAAATTCGACCTCTTCATGCTCTTATTGTGTCATGGATTAGCCTTCTACGGATTTAGCATCTGTAAAAAAAATCCACTACCTATTGCCATGTGAACCCACTAATATTTACTAGAGTTATCCTCTATTTTTATATGTGATGCATTTTCAGTCACCATAAACAAATCTTCCAACCATAAATGATACAAGTTTCAAGTGAACATACCATTTCAAAAAAATGATATGGAGATTGACCAATTGGTTGTCTTCCCACCTAATGTAACTCTATAATTTGTCCACCTCCAAGTCTAAATTTTTGGCTTATATTAGCTTAACTTGTATTGTTCTCAATGCCATAGGTTTGACAAAATTCTAAATTTCCAAGAAAACGTTATGGTAACCTTTCCACTACTTGTTTGTTTTCCTTTTGAGAGAGAAAAATTGTACAACCTACCACGTTCCTAAATTTTTGGATCTTATTTTGAATATGTTGTTTTCCGAAACACTACGTTCCATCCTCTTTCTAATCTAATAGGTGGCACTCATTTGGTGCTTGCAAGATTTAGATATAAATCTTTCCCTGAAACACATGTTTAATCCTATTTTTTGGACTAGTAAAAAAATACCAATACCAACTTCCACAAACTATAACTCCAAACTTATAATGAACCAAAACATTAATTTTTTACAGTAAGTATATCATTTTGTGTCTTGAGGATACAAAAAATTTATTTATATGAAATCCTCCCCCCACCCACTCAATATTTACCCAGAAGAAATATTTGAGTCTATTTTTCGGACTAGCAAAAAACCCTATATTCCACAAACTATAAATCTGAACTTATAATGAACTAGAGCATGCAATTTTTACCCTAAGTACATCACTATGCCTCTTGAGGCTACAAAAAAATTATTTATATCCCAAACTACCAAAAAAATTTATATCCAAAATGGAAAGATAACTTGTTCTGAAGGAGCTAATCCAAAGACCATATGTTCTAATACTAAATTTCCTAAAGTAGCATAAAAATATGAATATAACTACATGCCTTGAAATTAAATAAAAAATTGAAAATGAATCATCTTTTAGAGGGAGACATCCTTTTACAATATGTCAATTGCATATGATGACATGATCTCTAAATTAGTTCTCCTTAGTGTATATAGGAGACACAAGGTATAATTAAAATTAAAGGGTCTAGTCGACCGACAAGGACAATGCTAATATAACAATAGAAAATTTAAAAAATCAATATCTAAGGCTTAACACGTAGGTTCCTAAAAAGATAAAATAATTTGAAAAAAATCAAGGTGATAACATAGTGATCCAAATTGTCTCTGTCAATGATCATCAAAAGAGTCAACATGATTCAATAGGTGAAATCCAATATTTGTTTTATTTTTGAAAGGACAAGTCTAGGCCTACTTCACTATTGTTTAGGTGTAGAGTTTTGTTATTCTCGTGATACTAGATTTGTATCACATGTTAAGTATTCCATAGCTCTCTTTGCAAAATTTCGAATGATCGAATGTAATACCATGTCTATAGTTATAGAAATTGGAATAAAACTTTTATCTTACACTAACTCGTCACTGGTCAATAAGGCATTGTATCAACAAGTGTTAGGTAGTTTAACTTATCTTACTACCACCCATCTAGACCTGTGTTTTACAATAATTTGTCTTTCTCAATTAATGTTCAATCCTCGAGAGGTACATTAACAAGCTAAAAAAAAGTCCTTGAAGATGTCAAAGACCCTTGACTTTGAAATTGTCTATCAAATATTTGTTGAGTTCATTTTAGTAAGGTATAATGATTCCAATCGGTTTGATTAGTTAACACAAGGGGTTCCACAACAAGTTATGTGTCCACACTTGCTTCAAGAGAAATTCTATGACAGATTAATCTACAACCCACAAAAATGCCTCGTCTCCCATTGAAGCAGAATACAAGGCGATCATGAGCACATGATGTGAGGCAATGTGGTTACATAGGATACTAGTTGACCATCAACTTGACCAAATAACAACCACCTCACCTTTTTGAAACAATTAGAGTGTTACCAAGATTGCGAATAACTTAAGCTATCACGCAATAACTAAACATGTTTAAGTTAATCACTATTACACTAGACAACTGGTAGATAATGAAGACATTTGTCTTACAACAAAGAAAGCTACTGACATAATGACTAAATTGCTTGGCAAAAATACATTTGTCAATATTAGAGATAAACTTGGAATTGTATTAGGTTTAATCATTAGAAGGGTGGGGGTATTATACTAATTAGCTAAATAACAACACCAATAAACATTTGTTGAGTATGATTTCTTTAGGCTGTATTTTTTATTCTTTATTTAGCATGTAGTTTAGTTTTAGCTAAGTTGTTACATAGTGAATTCGAAGTAGATACCAAGAAAACTAAAGTTAAGGATGTAGAAGTAAAAATTACCAAGCAGTGTAAGCTTAGATTTGTTATCACTGCAAATATTATTAATGAAATAGATGTCAATGTATCAACTTTTGATGTATGTTATGTAATTTTTGGCAACCCCTATTTGTATAGAAGGGATGTTATATTCACAAGAAGAGTAAACCAATATTGCATGATAAATGATGGTAAATATTTCACTATCAATGAATAGAAGGGGAATTTGAAGATCTCTCTAGAGAGTACACGCCAAGATAAAATATTGATCAACTCAACCATGAAGTATGTACATATCTTCTTTAGATAGAACTAGAAAGACATTGAATTCGCAGGTGTGAAGGAATCCTTCAAAAAATCTATACAAAAGAGCAAAAGTGACAGATGGAAGATATTTTGCAGGAATATAGAGAAACACTTCAAGAACCAAAAAGAATACCACCCAAGAGGGAAGTGGAGCATGGAATACAATTACGGATAGGCTCTCCTTTACCAAATATATGGTTGTACAAGCAATCCATATTGGAGCTATATGAAGTGAATGAGTAGTTTTTGGAGAAAGGATCCATAGCCAAGTACATCACCATCCAATTCCATGTTCATATTGTTACTAAATAACAATGGGACATGGAGAATGTCCATCGATCACAAAGATCTAAACAAGATCACTCTCAAGAATTGGACCCTTTTCCCTATATAAATGGCATGCTATATTAATTGCAATATGAAAAGTACTTAACGAACCTAGACTTCAAATATTGATGTCATCATGTTTAGATAAAGGAAGAAGACAATTAGAAATTGTCTTCCATAGAAATCAAGGTTTATATGAGTGGTTAGTAATGCCTTTTGGTTTGAGTAATGCACCAATTTCTTTTATGCATTTAATGAATGATGTGTTGCATCAATTCCTAACTTATTTGTTATGGTTTACATGAATAACATTTTGATATTTAGTTCCACTTGGGAACAACATGTGTTGCATCTAAAGCAACTGTTAGAGACACTAAATAAACAATAATTGCTAGTTAAAATGTAAAGAAGTGTGAGTTTTCTAAGCAATCCTTGATGTACTTATTACATGTGATTGGTGGAGGTGAGTTGAAGATTGATCGTCAAAGATAGAGGCCGTCCTTTAATTACTCACGCCCACTAATATTTATGGGAGCTACCCAATTCTTAATAAATTTTGTAACAGTATTTTCAGTTGTGGCAACACAATTTCATGCTATAACATCCAGTGGTAATAGTTTATAATATTGGTGTAGGAATCAACATAAATCGTTTTAAGAACTAAACAAAAAGATTAGTCAAGCCCCGCTCCTAACACTGCCTAACTTGCAAAGTATTTTGAAGTCAAAATTGATCTTAAGAGGTGTGATATGGAAGCAATATTAATACATAGGGGAAGATCAATTGACCATCATCCAAAATTGTTCCATGGAGTTGTGTTGAACTATCCTACACATGACAAGAAAATACACGCTTTGTTTGAAGCAATAAAGTGGAATCATTGTATATTATGTAAGGAGACCATTATGCATATCAATCACCAACCCATACAATATTTGTAGGCTCAAAGCAAACTCCAACAATTAATACATTTTAAATGGATATGATTTTTGCAAAAATATCATATTGTAATTGAAAATAAGAAGGGCACCACTAACAAGTCCATTGATTTGTTATCTAGACCACCAACAGCAAAAACACAACTATGGGCGCTATTATGCACATGGATCCATTCACCCATGAAACATATAAAGAGGAGTATGTGGAAGATGCGGACTTTGAGGGGGTGAATCAATGGTTGTAAGGACAACCACAATTGACACATGTTGATTACCATCTCCACGATAGATTAATCTACAATATGGGGAGGATTTGTTTACCAAAAAATGAAAGAGAACATTAAAGAATAAGGGAGGTTCATGGATCTAAGGTTGCTAGTCACTTTGGTGTCTAGAATACTATGGCTAACTTACAAACATATGTTTCTTTGCTCGAGACACAACCATAAGTAGATAGATTTATTATAGGTTGAATTATATGTTGTACCAATAAACCTAGTAATAGGAAGCAAGGACTATATATTGCATTTCCAATCCCAGTAAGGCTATCAAAAACCATATCCATGGACTTTGTCTAGGGTTTTACAATGACAAGAAGAGAGAATGACAACATGTATGTGGTAGTAAACAAGTTCAATAAGAGGCATTGTTTTGATGGCTTGCAAGAAGAACAATAAAGGGAAAGAAGTTGCAAGTTTATTCTTTTAAAGGATTTAGGGTGCACTTTGGGATTCCAAGGAGCATCATTTCTAGTAGAGATATTAGATTCCATAGTTTATTTTGGACTTCATTCCAGGGTAAGTTGGATGCACAATTAAAGAGATCCAATTCTTTCATCCACATACTAATAGGTCAACAAAGGTAATGAATAAGACTTTGGCTCATATTTTGGGGATAAAATAAAAAAACATCCAAGGAATTTGGATGAAAATGCAGTTTACATGCAACATTCTTGTAATAGATTTTTCAACACTTCCAACAATAAGTCTCCTCTTAAAATTTGCTTTGATATTTTCCACCATCACCACTGGATATTGTATATGGACAACCTAAAGCAGGGGAAATAGCCTCAAGTGATGTGTTGAAGGTACTAAAAGTCCATACACAATGAGATAATTTAAATACGCTTACGAGTTTGAGAGTAAAGATACTTCAATATAACTATTAGGCCATGCATTATCAACAAATGATTGAGAGTACCTTCCGAGTAAGAGATAAAATTTGGCTATACCTTAATACGTAAATGTTACAAGTATGAAGAAATAAAATCAAATCCCTGAGATATGGACCTTTTTATATATCAGAGAAGGTAGGAAACAATGCTTATAAACTCAGTCTTCCACCTTATATGCACATTTACTTAGTAGTAAATGTAGATGATCTATAACTCCGTGAATTTCCATGCTCGATGAGGATGAAGAAAATCAAGTCTCGCCTTCAATTGAATATTTAGCATCAGGTGCATAGGAATAATTACCAAAGAACACAATTCAATGAAAAATGTCGTCGTGACTAAAAGGGGTCAACAAGAACATTGGAAAGTGGGATTAAAGTATCAAGCACTAGATACGGCCAAATGATGCTCCAATGAGAAAATTGAGGAATTGTTTCTTCATCTCCTACCAAAACTAAAGATTTTGGAGACTAGAAGCCTCTTAAAATGAGGTTGGATGATTCAAAATGGATCTACATAAATACTATATGACTAGTGCCATAAAAATGATTAAGCTTAGGACCATGAAATTGTAAACCAAAGCTTGGTACGAAGCGCACATATAGAAATGATAAGCACAAGAGAGTTTCTCACTAGGAGAAGTAACTTCATAAAGCCAATGTACAATGAATTTTGTCCATTGAGTTACCAAGGAGACCAATACATGAGGTGAAAACAATTATGACAATACTATGATTGATCTATGTATGAACAAAAAAATGAATTCCATATCCTTATGGTTCCTTTAGACACCCAAGAGGTAGAACCTAACTGTGTACTCAATTGTTTCAATGCAATGCATGAGTAAATCACTTCCAAGCTTGAGTTCATGAGACAAACATGCTTGCGATGTAGCCCCCAACTAGTAACCCCAGTCATGGGATGGATATCCATGACATAGGATTCCAACTTACGACCCTTAGAGGCCATATTCACGTAGTAATAACTACATAAGCCTCCTAGGAAGGACCAAAATTTAATAAAATATTAAAATGTAGTGGGCATAACTAACATAAGCACACATAACCTGCAAGAGTATTCTTGTACCAAGATTAGCGAGTTGCTTACAACCTAGTATGGGGGAGATGTGGTGATGTGTTGTGATGTGATGTGATGTAACGTGACCTATTTTAATGATAAATAATAATTGCACCGAAGTAGTGAGATGCTTATAACCCAGTATGGGGGAGATGTTGTCACATGCATAATGTTGTGTAACGTTTTGTAACATGTTGCTCCCATATATAAAAATAAATAAAAGAAATACAAATGATGTTGGCTTAAACAAAAACAAACAAACAAAAAATTTATCGATTTGATCTTAAACCTAGATATATCAAGAACCGAGGAGGATAAAATAGCTTGAGGAGTAAAGTTTTTCTTAATGTGTAAAAAATTTAAGACCAAAAGAATTTACACCTCAAGAAAAATTGGATCCCTCTCGGTGCTTAATATATTTGGGTTTAAGATGGATCTATGTTGGTAACCATCCCATCCAACCATCAACAACCCAATAAATCTATTCAACTACCCCACATAACAAATGGAAGATGTTCCCCTTCTCTAATTAGAAATCCATTAGAGATATTTTTTCATTTGTTGCTCTACAATGTGGGTAGAAAAATCACAATCTATTGTATGTTTTATGAGAATTGGTTGCCAAAACATTACTTATCTCTCAAGCATCGACCAAAGAGAAACAAATGCATAGTGGGCGAAGGTTTCCTAACTTTCCCAACCTCTATGATCACCTATATCTATCACTATTCCATCAAATGTCGAGATTTTTTCCTTTAATAGTGTTGATTTTATCCAGTTTACAAAATTTCCATGGATAACAACTGAAAACATGCCATGACTAGCATAAAGAATATAAATGAGAGTGTTGGAATGAATGCTACAATCAATGGGAATGAGAGGATCAATTAAATGATGTCTATCAATAATTCTAAGTACAATAATGTAGGACTCTTACAATTTCCTTAATGATTGTGCTCAACCATACTTCCATAACTTTTTCCCCTTGGAAAATAACTCTCCAAGAAACGCATGGGCACTTCCCCTCATTTTGAGGATGGTACCTTGTGTAGAGTGGGTAGTGCCTAAGTTCCAAGCACCTCACCCCAAGGGAATTGAAGAGAGTAAAACACATAGCCTCCCCTGCAATAGAATAAAGATATCACATTTTGCTCATGATCACTTAAGCTAACCCTTGGGGATCCATGCTTCCATAACCATGTGAGAATACTTTCCCACCAACCTTTAACATGCATTTAATGATTGGTTTTAATAGGTCAAAGGAGATAGATGGATTCATTAAGGAACGTGGTGTGAAAAGAGATGAGTTCTAATTTTGACACTTGGCGATGGAGTTTTTACTTTCCCATATTATATAAAACTTCATTTCATAATCCCCTCTAGTGAAATCAGAGCCTCTCTTGCACTCTTTGTAGCCATCTTCAACCATTATATATTTATATCGATCATTGATATTTACATAAATTTAATTCACCACGACAAGCCTAACACATGCTCCATATATGTATATTTACATCATACATGCCTAACCATTCATTAGTTGGGCCTTAGTCTTCATCTCCATAGTAGGAATCATACTAGCATATTTACAACATTCACATAAATTAATTTGATACATGTTATGGGTCAAAATTGGGGTATTACATGGGGAGTCATTGCACATGAAATCTAAGATAAATTGAAGTCCAAATCCAATGCTAAGGCAACATCACACTCCAATGGTCAATGTCTATTGTACATAATATTTTTGGTATAAATACCCAATACTTTAGTGTAGAATTGAGATAAGCAAGTAACATTGTTAGAATTTAAGTCATTTAGAATTATGTTTATCATAACACATATAAACTTGACTCCTTCAAGCATAACTAAATTGTAGGAAA
Organism: Pseudotsuga menziesii; assembly: GCA_001517045.1. Classification (NCBI taxonomy): domain Eukaryota; kingdom Viridiplantae; phylum Streptophyta; class Pinopsida; order Pinales; family Pinaceae; genus Pseudotsuga; species Pseudotsuga menziesii. Next base: position 130,045 of record LPNX010268370.1, on the reverse strand, counting down.
GGAAATATTACATGTTCCATGAATCAATAACCTCTCCATTTCATTGTTGACAATGCGAGTTGGAAGAATTTTATTTGCTTGTTCAAAAACTTATATATATTTATGAGCATACCCCATCAACATACCCCATCGCAACCATACAACATTAGATTGAAATTTGTGCGTTGAGCATTGTTCTCGACATCAAAGAAGATTATTTAATTTGCATCCATGAGAACATAAATTCCAAACTAATGGCTATGAATATTTCATCTTTTATTGCAAAGCATTCCAATAATGGCTTGGAATATTTTTGTGCCCATGCAAATATCCTTCACTTTGCAACCAATGCAACAAAATAAATTAAATACACTTATGGAGGAATTCATAAATATTTCTGAAGAACTAATGTGCACTCCATTACTTTGGAAACTCCAACATATAATTGATCTTATTCATGGAGTTTCATTTCTAAAAACACCTTTGCTTTGCATATCTTTGATAGAAAACAAGTAGACTCAAAAACAAATATAATATGTTTTACAAAACATATTCAAATGAGTGTTTCTCCTTGTGGAGGCCCCATTGTACTTATGCTTATGAAAAATGTAGCTTTCAAATGCCTTTGAACTAATTGTTACACCCACGATAAGAACATAAGTAAGAGCATGGACCCATTTTGTGCATTGAAGACATTTTTTATACTTTAAAGGGAGTCAATTTCACCATCATGGAATTGAAAATTGGTGATTTTCATGTTCCCAACAACCATTTTGATTTTTGGAAGATGATACAAAGGTAAAGGATGGTTTTTGTTAATATTCAATGGCATCTTTAACCAAACCAATGTAAAAGTAGCCTTCATGCATATTATGAATGATTTATTATCCTGTTTAAACGTAAATTTGTGTCTAACGGGACATGGGATGAACACCTCAAAGGCATCATCCTAGTTTTGTGGACCTTCCATGAACATAAGATTTATGCCAAATTAGACAAATGTGTATTCATAGTGAAGTGCATAAGGTACCTTAATCACATTGTCAATGAGAAGTGTGCATATGGATCTAGAAAAGATAAATTATTTGCATCCAACATCAATGAATTGTAAATATTACTTGACTTGGAAAATTTCTACATATGATTTATCTTTATCATTTCTCATGTTACATGTCGTATTCATTAAATCTTATGCGATCGTTCCAATAAACTTGTTTTCAGCTATAACATAATGCAACAACATGCATTCAAAGAATTAAAGCATAGACTATGCACAACTCTAGTAATATGCATACTCAAATTGCACCAACTCTTTGAAATTTAGACCCATACTACAAGGCATGCACTTGGCATTGTTTTTATTCAACATGGATATTTGGTCGCAAACCACTTTGAAAACTTCAATGATATCATCTAGAACTACTTAGTGTATGAGAAAGATCTTTACACAACCATTCAGACTTTCAATTTGTGGTGAGATTATATTATTGATTAGGAGGCTCTTTTCACTCTAGTCATAAAATTTTGTAGTTTGTGTAGACACATAAAATTGTAGAGTAAGTGAGTGGAATACTCACAACATTTCCATTTGGAGAACAAGCACACATGTGGATCATCCAATTACACAATTGATTGCTTGATCCTTTCACTAGTAAGTGTCTTATTGAGTGTTTTGGGCATGTGGACATTGGAGATGCGATTGGGAAGATTAGGATATCGCAAATTCAATGTTTTTATCAATACATTCAGATCTCTTATAAGGAATAGTACAAACAATATGTCACATGTGCAACAACTTCTTGTACTATCTTGGAAAATTATATGTACCAATAGGACCATAACATGACAAGATTATTTGGAATTCAAGTTACTCCAAGTTAGCAAAACAGTTTGATGTGCACATGCTCTTAGTGATATTCTAGATATATTTTTACTAGCCACATCTCTGTAGTGATGTGGAGAAATAATAGGGCTTGTGTTGCTTACACCATTGTTGAAGTGACTAACAAGAAGAAACAAATTTACGCACCTTCACATATTCCTTCATGCTCAAGGGATTTTTCCTTTATGGAATTTTTAACAAGGCTGCCAACAATTGACAAAAACACATGATGCAACATATTGTTGACATGTTCTTGAATATGGTGACCTTATTTCCTTGCAATAAGAATAATTGGACATAATACACCATAATCATTTTCTTTCTTATGTATGGGTCAATTTTGGATTTTTCTCATCCATTTTTTCAAACCTGCACCTCAAATTGATGTCCAACTTCTAGGATTGCCTTTAGATCACACTTAGCAAAAAGTTCAACATGGTGACTTCCTTTCACCCAAATAAAATGACATAGAGAAGTTGCATACATAACTCTTATACATCTACCATGAATTTATGATCATCACCACCCCTACACATGAAATGAAAATATAACTCTACTCAAAACAATTTTTTTGAAGTCCTTGGCTTTCAAAGTGATGTTAAAAATAATATAACACATCAAAGCATAATGGGAAAGCACATATAATGAAGAAGAATATTTTTACCCTTGAAACCCAAACTAGGAAAACCAACAACAATAGATCTACTACCCTTACCCACTTCAGCCAAGGCATGGCCAATCAGACCATCATTGTCCACTCTCAAGCACTTTTGAATGGAATTAATCAAGCCTTTAATTAGGCTCCACATTAAATACCACGGGAAACCCAAAACCATGGGCCTCTAAACTACAAATGGTAAACCCATCTTTGATTCTTTAACCGATTCAANTGACCAACCCCCCCTACCCCCCCAAATTTTAACTAATTATATGAGAATATAGCATGCCCCCCTTTTTCTAGTCTACCTAAATCTACATCTAGATTTTTAATAGATGACCCAATAAACCAAGGCTACACATGCCTATATAGGTCTTACAATTGTGTGCCCATTTACATTGTGAAGTGAAGTGAACTAATCACTTCTTCATTCACATCTTTCATGTGTTTTTTTTGCCAATGCTTCACTTAGATAAATGAAGTTATTAATCTTTCATTTTACATGTTCATTCTCATCTCGTCCATCCAAATATCCAATATTTTCATGGTACCCCACTATTATCTTAGAGACTAAATTCCATATCAAATGCACAATATTATATTCAAATAAATAATAAAAAACAATTAAACCCTAATGCATTTTCATCTGCCTCTAACATTCTCGTCTACCTAGGAGCCTCTTCTTCATTGATTTCCTCTAATACTAGTTGTTAGGAAATAATAGAACACATGAAGCATAATGAGAAAGCACGAACAATGAAGAAGAATGTTATTACCCTAAAAACCCAAACCTAGAGTTAAACCTACAACAATAGACCTATTAATCTTGACCAAACCATCCAAGGCATGCCCAATCCGGGCATCATCGTGCATTATCAAACACTTTACAATGGAGTTACTAAAGCCTTCTAGTAGGCTTCATTACATGTAAAACCATCGTAAAATACCATGGCACACCCAAAACCATGGTCTTGTAAACCACCAATGGTAAACCTCTTTGACTCTTTAACCGAGTCAAGATTAATCTAACAATTGCAACACTTAAACATATGAATTATCCAACACCATAGTTGTAGGGACTTATGTGTCAACACACAAAATAAGTAAAAAAATTAGTGTGTTGTATTAAATAAATCTGAAATGCACAAAGATAGATTGATGGCACTTTGAACAACCAACAAAAAAGTAAAAGCAACTTCGTGATAAACTCTATATCCAAAACAACTTCTCAAAGGTAGATTCATAAAGAAGATTCAAGGGTCAACATCATAAGCAATAATGCGGTGGCAATGAATTAAAACTTGATCTACTACCTTACCTTGATATGCATCAAATGAATAATGCTGACCTTTTACAACTTTACAGTCCTTCAATTATTTAGTATAACATTACACAACCTACACCTTAGGTCCATATAAATCTCAAATTTAGTGTGCTTATGCATATTGATCATATCAAAAACATGAGGACACAACATAGTTGCAATAAGGTTGCTTTTATTTTCAAAACCATTAAGGAAATGTAGTGTCATGCACAAGTCGAATACTCCAAATTTGGGAGTTGTGACAAAGGTTGTCTTATTTACTCACCCACGTTGAAGCCCCGAGGACTAACACTTCTAAACTTGATGTAATAAAGTTCATTATGATTAAAAGAGTGTATTAATTTATACATGAGAATAGTTTTTATATGTTCCATATTAATCCTTATCATGCCAGAACACCATGCCAGATCTTTAGTTGAACTTGGGCCAAAACATTATGATAAGTCTTCAACAATGCTCATTGTGTGTAATAACGTCTACACTATAAGTGCCCTTTGTCGATTATGACAACATGCTATTAATGAGGCAATGACCCTAAATGACAACACATGGGTTTCCCCCAATGATAAGTCCTGATTAGACTACTCATTGTTTAAATAAAAACCCATCCAAACTATGGTTCAACAAGCATTAAAATTTGAGCTTATCAATTTTCGGTCGGATACACTATTTTGGTTTTCTTTTATAAAAAAAGTTTATTGCAATACTAAATGTACTCTAAGATGCAATTCATTATATAATGCAATCTAATCAACTATCCTAACTACGAGCAATACAAACGAATAGATGCTAAATTTAATCTATGTTTCCAAGAACAATAAATAATTACTTTGACAACTGAAAACAAAACAAGAAATTCATATTTAGATTAAAGAGGCTTTCTTTAACTAATGTAAATTACTGGACAAATAATACCAAGGATATCCTAAATATATAGCTTGATGAAAATCAAATACTGGGTTAAATATCCTTACAACACATTCGATTTCCTGTTTAAATCCAAGGAAGAATATTCCATATATATCAACACAATGAATCCAAATGTATCTCCATCAAAATATTATGGCCAAAATTACTTATTTCTATTAAAATATTATGCTCAAAAAAATCTAAAGCGGTTCCTTTAGTCGCCAAAGCCCCTTCCCCAAGATGAAAATTGTTCCCCTTTTATAAGCTTAAAAGAAAAAGGCGATTTTGCTTACTAACATAAAACCTAACTCCATTCAAGAGAGCTCGATGACTCACCATTTTCTTTTTCAAATTCCACCCATGATGTGAAAATATTTCTATAAATTATTTTCGGTTGACAAAAATGTTGATATTGTGGGACTTGATATCTTTCCAAACTATCTCTAAGTGCCTCCATGTAAGAGTCTACTCTAGGATTAATGTTTTCAATGAGACACTTTTGCCTCGTGGGTTTCGAAATAGAAATGTCCATTACATATTTATTCACTTGAGGAATGTATTCAAGTTTCTCTTTTCTTCCTTGTATTCATATCTCAAGTGAATGCAACACTTCTTCACGATCAAAGTATCTTTCTATTGTACCAAAAGATGGAAATCCATAGTTTGCTACTAAGATTTCAATATCTTCCCATACCTGTAACCCTTGCTTCCATTCTTCTTCACCATTTTCATAGTCATTTTTCTATTGTTTCTTTTCAATAACCAAATTGTATCCTGAAAGTCGTTATTTCTTGGTCACTCAACCTTTGAATTCCTTGAGGTTGAAGTATATGTTCCTCTTGAAGTTTAACAATTGAATCCAAATAAATTTCAAATCTCTTTTGGGCTGCATCCCATGCTTTGACTTCTTCTACTATCTTAGTTGGTTGTGAATTCAAAACTTTGAGCTACTACGCTAGTTAATCCCTTCCAGGCTTTCTTAATTTTCTCACTTCATTCCAACGCATAATTAATGATATCAGTCATATAATCCTATTGGTTTTTATAATGAAGTACCCGACCCTATAATATGATGATTTTGTATTGGTAATCTTTAAATTTTACTTCCACGTCCACTGCTTTATCTGATGATGCATTAGTGAAGGCAACATTAGCAGAAGTAATTTCCACCAGCTTTGTTTTCTTAGTATCCATAACATCGGTCTCAATGGAGTTCATTGGAGTCTAACCCTCTCTAGATTTCCTTTCCCTCTTATATAGTCTAACCACTTTCTTCTTGACATTGTCATATGTCATGAGATCTAAGTCAGCAACTTCTTTGAACATTACATTCAAAGAGATATCCCCATAAATGGTCATTTCAGTATTTAAAACATTTCTCTCCCCTTTTGGATTATGTTTGCATAGAGAATAAATATCAATTATTTATGAAGGAATTATACTACCTAGACTTCAATTGTCATTTTTGTCATCTTGTTTCCTATCTTCTAGTACCATTCTTTCTTGTTTTGCCTTCATAGTTGGAATTTATTCTTCCATTTTATGTGCATGTAGTTGTCTCCATTTCTCTTCTTATTCTGCGTGGCTCCTCCTTCTAGTATCTTCATGAGATTTATTTTGTTGCTTCATCTTCAATTCCTTTTCTTTAAACCTCATCTCTTTCCTCGGCTTATTTTTTTTCTCTTATTTTTTCCTCTTCAGTTGCTTTAGCATTATCTTCTCTTTCCTTTCCAACTTTATCTTCATGGAATTTTTGTTCCACTTGCAATTTCTTCCTCTCTTCTGATTGATCCTTTTGTCCCTCAGTCAATGATGAAGTCTCTTGGCATTCTTGATTTGGACTTCTTCCCAGGAAATTACTCTTTTGAACTTTTCCACTTCTTCTAAGTGATCATGTGCATAAGGACAAGTGATAAGAATTTGATCGATATGTTGCTTGACCATCCATTTTGGATAATTTCTTTTCAATCTACCACTTCTAAAGTTGTATCCAATCAAAACCTTGGCCTCTGCTTTGTCTATACTTGTGGTTTTGATGTCGTAGTTGCCTATATGCCATGTCAATAGGATGAATGAATTCAAATGTTTGTCTTCTAGATAAGCATTAAAACCATTCACACTAGATTGATAGGATATATCTTGCAATATAAGTTTGTTTGGGACAAATTTTGGCAGAAGGTGAGGTGCAATTTTGGACCCATATATCCCGATGAAGGTCTAATATTCTTCCAAGTATCAATCTCCGACGTTTTCCATTACTTTCCTAGCTTCTTCTAAAACTATAGGAGCAACACCTGTAAATAAGGCTTCATAAATAGGAGGAAAGAAATGATCACATATATATGCTTATTCTCTCTTATACTTGCTTTCCTAGAGCCTTTGACGATATATGTGAACATTTGGCTTTTCTGAAGTCCAAGTCATTTGCAGGCCAAGAAAATAATTACTTGCATAAAATATATCTAACAAATAAGATGCCATGTAAAAAAATGGAGTAGTCCCTAGAGTGGTTGTCTTAAATTTGGTAAAGGTTTGCTTCAAGGCAAAGGACAAGACAGTTTCCCAGTTGAAAATGCTTCATTCTACGACAATTGTGTAATATAATGGGACACACTTTTCCTTGAATGTAGCTACATTGGGTTCCCCGTATATCATGTTGATCATGAACATAACATAGAGGTAAGGTTCTCTTATATACAAGACACGATAAAGGCAACCCCTCTTACTATGAAATCTCTTCCCACTCACCCACCATGTACTCAAGATTTTCTTGTAGTCCTTTATTTTCTTAAAGGTTTCTACCTATGGTGTTGTCATACTGATTTAAGCCTAGGGAGTTTGTAATATTTTTTGAGGTCCTGAGACTGGAAAGAAGCAATTTTATCTCCATCCTTATTCAAGACAACCCTTTCATTGATAATAGTGTGATTGATAATCCATCCTAAAACGTATGAGGATGAGAGCATAGGTACCTTGGATTTTATGCAAATGTTAGTTCCTAATGTTAAAGAAAACACTCTCATTTAGAGTGGAAACATTCAAATAATTAAGGAAGACAGTCTATGGAAAATCCTTATAAAAAAACCTTTTATAAATTTCACCCTAATTTGGAGAATTAAGGGAACCTATGCTAGCTTTTATATCGATAAAAGCGAGTCTCTCATCTTCATATTCATCCACAATGATTATGATACTAGCAGTTGGTTTTCATTTTAAAGACATGTTTTTTTAATTTTTTAATTTGAAAAAGAAAATGAGGATTATGTTTATACTCCAAGTTTCGAAACATCATATTCATTATCTAATTTGAAACAAAAACAATTTCTATTGTATGAATTTACAATGGTTATCTCAAAATTGCTTTAGATTTCCTTTCTTAAACTCGGTAATTAGGAAATAATAAAAGATGTGAAATTGAATCCAAATAATTCATCCTATTACTATTTCATCAAAGTCGAGCTCTTGAATTAGGAAGTACTTACCTGGAGGTCGACAATGTCGTGGTCTGTTGAATTCTAAATAGCGACTTAGCAATTCAACTAGCAAAATTCATTAGTGATCTAGTATGTTAGTTTAAATGTTGTGATTGCAATTTCAAAACCCCAAATTGACTTCATATAGACACCAAAATCCATTAAATGACTAACAATTTCTCAAGATTGTGAGAGATTTGAGTTTAAATGCATCAGATTGTGTCTTCAAAAACTCGCATGAAAACAATGTATAGGTGGTACTTCAAAACCCTCATTGACGTGAGCTCAAAACTATGGCTAATAATGTACTAGATTGTTCTAAAAAGAGAGTTTCGAAAAGGTTCAAATAAACTAGCCATAATTCTATGCATATCGAAAAGTTCTAGAAACTGGTATTGGAAACATTTTTAAACATTCACCGACAGTGTATAAGGAAAGGCTAAAAACTAAGTTTGTGAACATACCTGATTCATTGATCTATCCATTCCAAAGTATTGGGAAGGAACTAAAAGTGATTTTTTAATAGCACCCAAGCAGAGTGTCGGAAAGGTTGAAAAACTAAGTTTTAAAAAGGTTCAAAACACAAAAACTTGAATTATTTCAACCGGAAGTTGAAAATTTTCTTAAGTATGGCGAGCTTCAAAATCTCAAGGTAGATTAAGGCATCAAAAATCCGTTCAAAATCATGAAATCATCATGTAGAGAAAAGAAACAAGTGAGTCAAATAAAATGATAAATCAACTTAAAGCTCTTATCGATGAAATAAAAAAATGGAAAAGTGGGTCTCAAATTCTTCACAAATTTGGGGCTAGCCGAGGTCTCAATACATCCTCATGTGTGAATGACAAACTTGGTAGTGTATATGACCCTTTCCTCATGGATGTCAATTTGATTCTGAACTCGTGTTGCTTTATACCTCCTACCGCAATGTCATATTCACTCAATAGCTAAATCCAACAATTTGTTTCTTGTGTAAACTCAATGATAACTCCGAGCATTGCACCAACACTACATAGTTTAGAAGGATCACACACATGGCATCATGAGTGACTAAGTTAGACTAGGGAAATCTAGGCTACACACCAAAGATAACGGTCATTTACTGATTTAGGTCATGTTGCAGTTGAACTAAATTTAGCAGATGAAGCAATCGTGATCCTCATCTAGTGTGCATGAGGCCACCCATTATAGATTAACTCACTTACTGATACACTAATCCTTTACTTGTATCAATATTTAATTTGTATCATTGCACACTCTCTTATCGAAAAACCAATTCATCGTCGATAACAATCTCTTAGTAGCATAGGAGCTACATTATAGTTTTTATATGTTCTTTTGTAGAATACGAGGTCCACCACACAATTTTTGTCTTACATCACTAGGGCACACAACATTATTCGCACAAAGATACAGCCTCAAATTAGTTGTATAGATATGTATTGGGAATAATATGGGCAATAGTTTGGTTTACATCTCAACTCTTTGTTATTTTTCCTTCGGGTAGTGCTTATAGTTTTCTCCTCGAGCCATTGTTAATATCATGGTAACAATAGTCTATTTTTAAGGCCATGATCTAGCTAGACGTCAAAGTGATGTATGAGACCCCTTTGTTTATGGGACAAGGGACCCCATCTACATAGTGATTTGATTCCTTAGTATATAAAAGTATGCATGCCTTACCCCCTTTGAATCTTAACCAATGACCTCCAAAATCACACATAGAGATAACTACCAAAAAAATATTATTTGATTTACTGCAAATATGCAAAATGTGCCCATAATTTATTTTTTCTATTTAGTGTTTTTTTTTATCGTAATGGTTATAAATTTTAATTAAAAGGGTTGTTGGACACCCCTAGCAACCAATAGTACAAAATTGAGGCCAATGGCCAAATACATAAAAGTGATCCCTACTAGGAGGTCTTCAAAATGATTGTTTTTAATACTGTAGCACTAGTTATTCTAGACTTAGAGTTCCTATTTTGGACTTAAGCCTACAATACATATTATAACAAACTAAAAACCCATGAATCTACATTTAAAAAACATAAAACACTTAAGAAGAGGAGGTCACTTGCTTTACAACTTGGATGCCAAGCACACTCAACTTGGGTGCTAATTCGATTAAGGGACTCGAAGAGCTGAAGAACACCTGCTCAGGAACCACATTTACCTACTCCAAGCTACAGAATTGGGCCTACAAACTTTCCACCCTAGCCTCCAAGACAACCAACTTTGCGTTCTTTTCTTGTTCCATTTCGACTTTGATTTGCAGAGAGGTCTCCCTCTACTACACTTATGTTGCTTCCAACACCTTGGCAGTTTTATCACGCTTGCTCCTTATTTCTTCTTCTTATACATCTTAGCTGAGATCCCTTTCTAGTTTGTAATATCCCAACTAATATCCTATTTTACTTTGCTACTATGTTGTTTGTTCATACACTCAATGATGTGCAAAAAGCTGAATAAAATGTGCATGAAAAATGTCGTGCCAAATGGCCCTAAAATATAGCTAATCTGGAGAGATTATAGGGCAGAGCCTTTCAATAAGAATATATACACATACCACTAATAATTAAGCTGATAGTACTCCAGAGATAATATGCATGCAGTGATTATCGGAAATATAGTGCTCCTCTCCTCTATTTGACCCCAACTACAAGTGTGCCCTCTTTTGATGATATTGACATTTTTGAAGGAGGAGAAGTCTGTTGCTACTAAGACTTTGTCAGGATGATGGTATATATTGTCTGGAGAGTTTGGAGGGCACATGCAGGGATTTTTCCTCCTCTAAGGCACCTAGCGAATTGATCTGCTTCTCAGGTGCTCACATCCCCTCTCTCACGTTTTGGTTGCTAACTACTATAGATATGCAAACAAGGATTTGATAGACACCCAATGTAGTGTGGTGAGTATGTTGAGAAAGATAATGATTACATGCAGAGAAAAAATTGAGATTCTGGGTCCCAGCGAATTCTTCTGAGGATTTCCAGCTATTCCCCCAACTGCAAAACGTAAACCTGGAAATAAATCTTCTCGGTGTGTTGGATCACTGAAGATGAACGAATATGATGAATGTTGATGATAGACCTGGATGGTCTACCCTGAAGTGATGAGGGCAGATATATTTCACTGTTGAAACCCCTTATTAGCTGAAGACCTTCATCTTCAACCCCAACTATTGTTGCTGCAATTGTTTCTACTGCTCTAAAAACCAAACTCAACAATAATAATCACCGATGTCCTTTTTGGCTCGACGAAACTTCTTATATAGATTATCATGTACTTTTAGGGTTTGCATGTCACTTTTAGGGTTTGTGCTTTACTTTTTGCATGCATACAATTCTAATTTTTCTGTTTACTTTAAGCCTGATTAAATAAGGCTTTATGTACCATACTTATGACTAAAGACTGAATGAATGCTCTGTTCTGCTCTGGGTATCATAGGTCCTAAGTCAATTCCCTTTTTGTGCAGTACCCGCTCGAACCTATGGGAATTAAGTAGGCTAGCAGGTGTTTTGGTGCTTAAGCATAAGAGGACATTGCATTCCTCCCCACTTGAAATTGCTTGTCCTCAAGCAAATGCAAACTCGGATGTTGGAATACCTGTTCTTCCTCCCATGTGGCATCCTCCATAGGTATTTCTTTCCATTTTACCAAGTATTCTCGAATCACCCTGTTTCAGAGTCTCCTTTCTCAAACCTGTAGAATTCTATATGGAATCAGTACAAGAAGCCCTTCATCATCTAAGGGAGGTAATTCGGTGGATGGTGCAATTGTTGGGTATATGTTATATTCTTTGCATGTGCGTATGGAGGGTAGGTGCGTATGTCAACGCTGCAGCTCGGCGATCCCAAAGGCATATTCAAAGGAAACAGGGCCTACGGCGTGTTTCCGATGCGAGCGCAGCGAGCAAATTTTTTTGGCTATTTATAGATTTTGTGGCTATTTTTAGAAGTTGTCTAAAAATATGTAACTTAATCCCGGTTAAGGGATTGGAGTCTTTTTCTAATCCGGGTTAACGGATTAGGGTATTTGGATGTTGCGGAATACCTATATTTTGTATTGTGAGGATCTCATATGGTAATGAAGAGAAAATAGGAGGTGCGGCTCCAAGGTTTTCTGGTTTTCCCAATTAAGGGTTTCCAGGGTAAATCTCTGTGTTTATGTGTGAATGATGTATTATGATCTCTATTTTGCTTAAAAGAATATGTATGCTTAGCTTCTCTGCACAGGTTTAAAACTTACAGCAATGTGTTTCCCTACTATTTTCTTCAGTTTCAATACATGAAATGCATTGTGAATTTTGCTTACCTCTGGAAGTTCTAGTTCATAAGCCACCTCTCCAACCTTCCTTACTACTATGTAAGGACCATAGAAGCGAGATTTTAGATTTTCCGCCCCTTTTTTCTTGAGTGAATATTGTCTGTAAGGTTGTAGCCGCAAATATACCAGGTCTCCTACCTCAAAACTGCGCTCCACCTTGTGTCGATCTAGATATAACTTTTGTTGATTCTGAGCTGTCTGTATATTATCTTTTAGGACTTTAAGAATATCTTGATTCTCATGTACCCAATTTTTTGCCTTCGGTGCTCTGTTGTCCCAAAAACTAAATCTACAAATTTTAGCGCCTCATATCCATATAGAGATTTGAAAGGTGTCATCTTAATAGACATATGGTGGGTAGTGTTATAGCAGTACTCCCCTATGTGTAGCCATTTAATCCATGTCCTTTGTTGTCCTGCTACATAATTTCTCAAATACCCCTCAATCCATTTGTTGACTATCTATGTCTCCTCGTTGCTCTAAGGATGATAACTTGTGCTAGTAGCTAGTTCTGTCCCCACTATTATGAACATCTCCTACCAGAAAGCACTAGTGAATTTACTGTCACGATCACTGACAATGGTTTTTGGTATTTTTTGGAGTCTGAAAACCTCTCTAAAAAATAAGTCTGCTACCTGTGATGCGGAATTGTCGAAAGAAATAGCAAAGAAGTGGGCAAATTTCGTCAACCGATCTACTACCACATATAAGCAATCTCGTCCCTGTAACTTGGGTAAACCTATAATGATATCCATTGAGATGCTTTCCCATTTCTTCTCCAGTATTGGTAATGGATGAAGTAACCATGCTAGATGAGTGTGTTCGATTTTATTCAGTTGGCACATAATGCATTCACGAACATGTTGTATTACATCCTCCTTGAGGCCTTTCCGTGAGAACCTTTCTCTAATATGTTTGTAAGTTTTCAAGAACCCCTGATGCCCTAATAATGGTGAATCATGTGATGCTTGTATAACCTTTTTTCTTTAAAGATGACTCTAGAACGAGGTATATTCTATTCTTGTAGTAGATGATGTCATCAATTACCCTATACCTATAATCCTGTATTTTTTCGTCTAATAATTGACACGCAAATTTATTTTTGGAATATTCTACCAAGAGAAGAAACCTCCAATCAGTAGATATACTCATGAGTGATAATGAGGTAGGTCACCCTGATAAAGCATCAGCTACAACATTGTTCTTCCCCTTAACATATTCTATTTCAAATTCGTATGCATGTACCTTGCTTACCCATTTTTGTTGACGCTCATTCAACTCTTTCTGCTCCAAGAAGTATTTGAGCTTGTTGTGACCTGTCTTAATTTTAAACCTGCTTCCCACCAAATACTGTTTGAATTTTGTTAAGGCATGTAGGATTGCTAGCATCTCCTTACCATATATAGAGTAGTGGCGTTCATAATATTTGATTTTCCGGATTTCAACTGCAATTGGGTGATGGTTTTGCATCAATACCGCCCCTAGTTCCTCTCATGAAGCATCACACTCAACTATGAATGGCTGTGAGAAATCTAGTAGTGCCAAGAGTGGACAAGAACTCATGATTGTTTTCATTTTTTCAAAGGTATGTTGTGCCACTTCCGTCCAGATGAATGCCCTATCTTTTTAAGATCAGTGAGTGGTGCAACAAATTTAGAGAACCCCTTTACGTATCTCCTGTAATATGTGCAAAGGCCTAAGAATCCCTTTCGTTCTGTTACATTTTTGGGTGTAGGCCAATCTAAGATAGCTCTAATCTTTTCCATGTGAACCTATACTCCATATGCGCTTATTATATGCCCTAGATACAACATCTCATGCATACCAAATTCACATTTAGACAGTTTTGCGTAAAGAGACTGCTCTTCCAGAATTCCCAGTACCTCATCTAGGTGTCTCAAATGCTCCTCACAGGTTTTACTATAAATCAAAATGTCATCAAAGAACACAAGTAAATATTTTCGCAACTGAGCCTTGAAGGTGTGGTTCATGCACGATTGTAAAGTTGTTGGGAAGTTGGTGAGTCCAAAAGGCATGGCTAAGAACTCATAACAACCATAGTGGAAACGAAAGGTTGTTTTCGAAATATATTGATCCCTTACTCGGATATGATGGTACCCTGATCAAAGATCAATTTTTGAAAAGTATTTTGCCCCCTGTAACTCATCCATTAATTCATCAATCCTGAGAATGGGATCCATGTTTTTTATGGTTTTCCTCTTGAGGGCTTTGTAATCAATACATATCTGTAAGGTGTGATCTTTGTTTTTTACCAAAACCACTGATGATGCAAATGGACTAGAACTCGAGCAGATGTAACCTAGTTCTGATAACTCCTTGATTGTTTTCTCGATATCATCTTTGTACTTTTTGGGATGTCTATATGGAGTGGTGATGACTACATGTGTCCTCTCCTCTAACTCAATAATGTGCTTGAACCCTCTATCTGGTGTTCGACCTGTTAGAAGATCTTTCAACACCTTCTCATGTTTCTGTAATAAGGTCTGTATATCTGCTGGATGTTGGGTGTTGTTATCTGGAGGTTTTATAAAAGTAACAAGCATTCGCCTAACCATTCTATGTCTTCCCGTCTTAGTACAGCCTCCATTCTTTGTGACGATATTGGTTTCGGGGGATAAGTGTTCATGCCCCTCAAGGCTACATGTTTTCCATACTGTCACTGGAATTCCATATCCATTGCCCTGTAATCTATAGTATATTTCCCACTACTCCCTTGACCCTTAGAGTATGAAACCTGGGTACTCCAGAGAATGTAGCAATGACTCCCCCTGATGATTCTCCCTGAAGAGACTCCTCCTCTACTGCCATTAACTCCTCTGTTGTTTCCTATTCCGATTCATCCCCTTCACTGTCTGAGTAAACTTCTATATAGTGGGCATTTGTTGTCCCTGCACACCAATGACCTGGAACCCATGGTTTCTAATAAGTGAAACACAATTTTTTCCTTCTCAAATCCTTCCTCATGTTGTCATCCAACCAAGTTTTATTTGGCCATTCCTGTTGAGAAGGTTTACTGTCCTTGTCTTTTATTGGGAAATTTATTTTAGTCAAAAACCTGTTCTTAGAGACCGAGTCTTGTAGATCTCGGGTTCTACTAATCGCATCATGTAGAGTGGACGACTTGTAGGCTTTCACCCATCCATGTAAAGGTTTTGTCAAAGCTTCTGTAAACAACATAATCAACCTACCCTTGGACACATCTATTACCATCACGGCTACTCTCTGAAACTTTGAGATGAAGGCCTCGACACTAACCGTCTGTTTGAGTTGTGCTAACTCTCTAAAATGGATCTTTGGGTCCCTTTTGTCAAACCGCTCCATGAGCCTCTGTCTGAAATCACTGTGAGAACTGATGGTGTTGTGATCCAACGTCACTAACCCATGGTACCACCACTCATGAGCCTCTTCGTCCAGATGTAAGGTAGCCAATTTAATGGCATCTGTCTCCATCATATGGTTGAGTTGGAATTAAGTATCCAACTCCTTGACCCATATTCTTGCTGAACACCTGCGCGTCCCTTCAAAATTAGGGATGGTCAACATGCCCATTGTTTTCTACAATTCATAGTTTTGGGTAAACCCTCTGTTAAAGTTCCTTGGCCGATTCCTACTTTTCATATTGTAGAAGTCTACTAATGACATAGTTGAATGGAACTCATCTCCCAAATCCCTGCATTCCTATAAATAAGCCCCAAAGGGTTCACTAGGTTTTGTTGGCATGATTGGTCTTGCCACTTCGTTCTCCATAAAGTGAGGCATAATAGCTATGGATGGTTTGTTGTATATGTGTGGAGTGTTTTGCATATTGGTATATGCATGTTTACCGCTACTACTGGTAGATCCTTTGTCCACCGGTGAAAGAGGTATACTACTATGACTTGGTTCTAGCTTAATAGCCAACCTTCTTATGGCATGTAATACTTCTTTATGTCCTTTAGATAGATCATTCAATGCACTAACCAAGTTACGAAATCACAACCTGTCTTCCTCTTCTCCCGTTCCCTTTCCTCTGTCAGAGTATATACCTATTGGATCCATGTCTGAATTGGTGTACTCTAACTAAATATCTTCAAATTCCTGCTCCAAGGTGTGTCTACTCTTCCTCCTTTTATAGGTTACAAAAGTATCTTCCTCTGGATTCATTTACTTTTCATCTTCAAGCCCACAACTGGCAAGGAACATGCTTCGATACCACTGTAATATCCCAACTGATATTCTATTGTACTTTGCTACTATGTTGTTTGTTCATACACTCAATGATGTGCAAAAAGCTTAATAAAATGTGCATGCAAAAGTGTCGTGCCAAATGGCCCTAAAATATAGCTAATATGGAGAGATTATAGGGTAGATAATTTCAGTAAGAAGATATGCACATACCACTGATAATCAAGATGATAGTACTCCAGAGATAAGATGCATGCAATGATTGTTGGAAAGATAGTGCTCCTCTCCTTTATTTGACACCCAGCTACAAGTGTACCCTCTTCTGATGATATTGACGTTTTTTACGGAGGTGAAGTCCGTTGCTGCTAAGATTTTGTCGGGATGATGGTTTCTACCGTCTGGGGAGACTTGGGGGCACATGCAGGGATTTTGCCTCCTCTAAGGCACCTAGTGAATTGATATGCCCCTTAGGTGCTCACATCCCCCTCTCTCATGTTTTTGCTGCTAATTGCTCTGGATATGGAAACAAGGATCTGATAATCACCCAATGCAGTGTGATGAGTCTTTTGAGAAAAATAATGATGACATACGGAGGAAAAACTGAGATTCTAGGTTCCAACAAATTCTTCTAAGTATTTCCAGCTATTCCCCCAGCTACAAAACGTGAACCTCTAAATAAATCTTCTCTGTGTGCTGGATTACTGAAGATGAATGAATATGATGAATACTGATGACAGACCTGGATGGTCTACCCTGAAGTGATTAGGGAACATAGATTTCAATGTTGAAACCCCTTGTTAGTTGTAGACCTTCACCTCCAACCCCAATTGTTGTTGTTTCTCTGAACCCATGGTTCTTGACAAGTGAAACACAATTTTTCCCTTCTCAAATCCTTTCTTATGTCATTATCCAACCAAGTTTTCTCGGCCATTCATGTTGAAAAGGTTTATTGGCATTGTATTTTATTGGGAAATTTATTTTATTTGGAAACCTGTTCTTAGGGATTGAGTCTTGTAGATCTCAGGTTCTACTGATCACATCATGTAGAGTGGACGACTTGTAGGCTTTCACGCATCCACATAAAGGTTTCGTCAAAGCTTCTGTAAATAACATAATCAAGCTGCCCTCAAACACATTTGTTACCATCACGTCTACTCTCTGAAACTATGAGATGAAGGCCTCGACATTGCCCATATGTTTGAATTGTGCTAACTCTCTAAAATGGATCTTTGGGTCCCTTTTGTCAAACCGCTCCATGAGCCTCTATGTGAAATCACTGTAAGAACTGATGGTGTTGTGACCCAACGTCACTAACCCATGGTACCTCCCCTCATGAGCCTCTCAGTTAAGATGTAAGGTATCCAATTTAATGACATCTGTATCCGTCATAGGGTTTGAGTTGGAAGTAAGTATAAAAATTTTGGACCCATATTCTCGCTCAACACTCGTGAGTCCCTTCAAAATCAGGGATGGTCAACCTGCCCACAATTTTCTGCAATTCATAGTTTTGGGTAAACCCTCTGTTAAAGTTCCTTAGTCAATTCATGCTTTTCATATTGTAGAAGTCTGAAAATGACATAGCTGAATGGAACTCGTCTCACAAATCCATGTATTCCTGTAAATAAGCCCCAAAGGGTTCACTAGGTTTTGTTGGCATGACTGGTCTTGCCACTGCATTCTCCAAAAAGTGAGGCATAGTAAGTTTAGATGGTTTGTTGTATATGTGTGGAGTGTTTTACATATTTGGTGTATGCATGTTCCCACTACTACTGGTAGATCCTTTGTCCACCGGTGAAAGAGGTATACCATTATGACTCGGTTCTGGCTTAAGAGCCAACATGTTTATGGCATGCAATACTTCTTTCTTCGCTTTAGCTAGATCATTAAATGCACTAACTTCTCCCAATCCTATTCCTCTGTCAGAGTGTATACCTGTTGGGTCCATGTATGAATTGGTGTACTCTAACTGAATATCTTCAAATTCCTGCTCCTCGGTGTATCTAGTCTTCCTCCTTCTATAAGTTACAAAAGTATCTTCCTCCGGATTCATCTACTTTTCATGTCCAAGCCCACAGCTGGCAAGGAACATGCTCTGATACCACTGTAATATCCCAACTGATATTCTATTGTCCTTTTCTAATATGTTGCTTGTTAATGCACTCAATGATGTGCAAAAAGATGAATAAAATGTGCATGCAAAAGTGTCGCGCCAAATGGCCCTAAAATATAGCTAATCTGGAGAGATTATAAGGCAGAGACTTTAAGTAAGAAGATATACACATACCACTGATAATTATGTTGATAGTACTCCAGAGATAAGATGCACGTAGTGATTGTTAGAAAGATAATGCTCCTCTCCTCTATTTGACGCCCATCTATAAGTGTGCCCTCTTATGATGATATTGACATTTTTGAAGGAGGAGAAGTTCGTTGCTGCTAATACTTTGTCGAGATGATGGTATATACCATCCAGAGATACTAGAGGGAACATGCAGGGATTTTTCCTCCTCTAAGGTACCTAGCGAATTGATCTTCCCCTCAGGTGCTCACACCCCCCTCTCTCACGTTTTTGCTGCTAACTGCTTCGGATATGCAAAGAAGGATCTCATAATCACCCAATGCAGTGTGGTGAGTCTGTTGAGAAAGACAATGATGACATGCAGAGGAAAAACTGAGATTCTAGGTCCAAGCGAATTCTTCTGAGGATTTCCAGCTATTTCTCCAGCTGCAAAACGTGAACCTGCAAATAAATATTCTCTGTGTGTTGGATCACTGAAGATGAATGAATATGATGAATACTAATGATAGACCTGGATGGTCTACCCTGAAGTGATTAGGGTAGATAGATTTCACTACCAAAACCCCTTGTTAGTTAGAGACCTTCATCTCCAACCCCAACTGTTACTGCTACACTTGCTGCTGCTGCTCTAAACCCATGGTTCATGACAAGTGAAACACAAGTTTTTCCTTATAAAATCCTTCCTTGTGTCATCGTCCAACCAAGTTTTATTCGACCATTCCTGTTGAAAAGGTTTCTTGTCCTTGTCTTTTATCAGGAAATTTATTTTAGTCATAAACCTATTCTTAGGGATTAAGTCTAGTAGATCTCGGGTTCTGTTGATCACATCCTGTAGAGTGGACGGCTTGTAGGCTTTCACCCATCCAAGTAAAGGTTTCTTTAAAGCTTCTGTAAATAAAATAATCAACCTGCCCTCGAACACATCTGTTACCATCACGACTACTATTTAAAAATTTGAGATGAAGGCCTCACCACTGCCCGTCTGTTTGAGTTGTGCTAACTCTCTAAAATGGATCTTTGGGTCCCTTTTGTCAAACTGCTCCATGAGTCGCTCTGTGAAATCACTGTAAGAACTGATGGTGTTGTGACCCAACGTCACTAACCCATGGTACCACCACTCATGAGCCTCTCTATCCATATGCAAGGTAATGGCATATGTCTCTGTCATAGGGTTGAGTTGGAAGTAAGTATCCAACTTCTAGGCCCATATTCTCGTTGAACACCTGTGAGTCCCTTCAAAATTAGGGATGGTAAACCTGCCCACTGTTTTCTACAATTCATAGTTTTGGGTAAACCCTCTGTTAAAGTTCCTTGGTCGACTCCTGCTTTTCATATTGCAGAAGTCTGAAAATGACATAGCTGAATGGAACTCATCTCCCAAATCCTTGTATTCCTGTAAATAAGTCCCAAAGGGTTCACTAGGTTCTGCTAGCATGACTGGTCCTGCCGCTACATTCTCCAAAAAGTGATGCATAGTAGGTCTGGATGGTTTGTTGTATATGTGTGGAGTGTTTTGCATATTGGTGTATGCATGTTTCCCACTACTACTGGTAGATCCTCTCTCCACCGGTGAAAGATGTATACTACTATGACCCGGTTCTTGCTTAAGAGCCAACATGTTTATGGCATGCAATACTTATTTCTGCCCTTTAGCTAGATCATTCAATGCACTAACCAAGTTTCAAAATTTCGACCTGTCTTCCTCTTCTCCCATTCCCTTTCCTCATTTAGAGTGTATACCTGTTGGGTCCATGTCTGAATTGGTGTACTCTAACTGGATATCTTCAAATTCCCGCTCCTCGGTGCATCTACTATTCCTCCTTCTATAGGTTACAAAAGTATCTTCCTCCGGATTCATTTACTTTCCATGTTCAAGCCCACAACTGGCAAGGAACATGCTCTGATACCACTATAATATCCCAATTGATATTCTATTGTACTTTGCTACTATGTTGTTTGTTCATACACTCAATGATGTGCAAAAAGCTAAATAAAATGTGCATGCAAAAGTGTCGTGCCAAATGGCCCTAAAATATAGCTAATGTAATGTCCCGGTTTTGACCCCGTTACATTAGATGTATATGATGTATATATTGTAATGATCATGGTGTGGAGCTAAAGGCCAAGGCCCCGCCATTGATCGGTAATGCTATGTTTTGGATTTAATTGTCACCGAAGGTCTATCGGGGCAAGCGGCATATAATATGTTGTCCATCATGTAAATATGCATCATAATTAATTAATGGACACAACCAGCTACGGTCGCGGCAACTAAATCGAATGGGGCATGATTTCCTAAGGATAAGGGGGGTGAAATATTTAACCTATGGGCCAATGGGGAAAAGCCAAATGTCTATGAGAAAACCCATCAAACTGTCAATTACCTTTCTTGTCTTTTTCCCCAATCATTTATTTCTGCCAGAATGTGGTTGAGTTAGTTATTGCATGAAATGGGAAGAGTATGGGCAACAAAATTCGAATTGGGCAGAGACCCATTTTTGGAAAAACGTGTCCTGACTTCCTTGGCAAGGAAAATTCCCAAAAAACGTATGCCATTCTGCTATGCATTCACGTTTTCCAGTTTCCTCACCATTCTCTTTCACGTTGGAGCTTTTGGGAGCAGCTGGAGTTTTTCCTGTGTTTTTCCTTCCACGTCTTTGGCTGTTGGCTTCATTTTCCCATGGATGGGAGGTCGTTTTTGTAGTGCTGGGGATTGGGTTGTATTCCTCACGTTTTTGGAGCTGCTGGTGCATTTTCCATTCACGTTTTTGGAAGTTTCATGTGTTTTTACCATGACTGTGAAGAGCCATTCACGTTTTTGGCTGTCTCACTGACTGTTGGTCTCACGCACAGACTATTTGGGGTGTTTTCCCTTGCTGTGAGTTGTGCTCACTGATAAGCTTTAGGACTGTGTGTTTTCCCCCATGTTGTGAGCCATTTTTGCTGTTACGTTTGGGGCTGTGTAAATTCATTTTTCCCTGTTTAAGCTGTGAGAGCTGAATTAATTGCCGGAGTGCAATTGTTGGTCTTCGGACTGTATTGGGAGCAAGGATGTGGGCTGAGTTTTGCTTGATAAACCTGGTGGCTAGAACCACACAGACAGAGCTAGAGGGCTGACCTTCTCCTCCATCACCCCTGAATAGCACTGGAAGGGAATGAAGGGCCTGAGGGACTGTGTAGCAGAGAAGGGACTGATTCCTTGTGTTGGGTGTGGATGGGTGTCTTAGAGATCAGGCTAGTTCTGGTGTGGGTATTCTTGGCTCTGTAATGAGCTCACCAGCTTAGCAATTTGCCTTCATCAGCTCCTTAATGGCCTGATAAACCCAACTTCGTTGGCTTGGCTATGTGTTTTGTGTATCCTGGCTATGTGTAAGCCTGCTAGTTCCCTTATTCCTTGGAGGATCATGCCCAGCTCGGGGGTGGCAGCGTTGCTGAGAGATTGATGAGCACGCTAGCCTATGGTTGGGTGGAACGTTGCAGCGACGTAGCTGGTTGCGGAGCAAAGCTTTCATAAGATAAGTAATCTTGTGTATTTTACCTCTGCAATTCTATATTTACCATTAATGAAAATGAAATGAACATGTTGAATGCTTGCATGTATGAATGATGTTGGTTTCCACTGTGTATGATGATTAAAATGCATCTATGTATGATAAACATTCCTGTGTGCATGTTTTTAGTTCAAATTCTCTTTAAGCATTCTGTTTATGAATTTTATTTGAGCCTGTACATGTTCATGGGCGGTTAGCCCGGTCTGATAAAGCTTGGAGTCGCATCCTCTTTGCCAGTCGGAGGCTTGGGGACGTGACAGCTAATCTGGAGATATTATAGGGCAAAGACTATTTAGAAAGAAGATATACACATACCACTGATAATTAAGCCGATAGTACTCCAGAGATAAGATCCATGCAGTGATTGCTGGAAAGATAATGCTCCTCTCCTATATTTGATGCCCAGCTACAAGTGTGCCCTCTTCTGATGATATTGGCGTTTTTGAAGGAGGAGAAGTTCATTGCTGGTAAGACATTGTCGGGATGATGGTCTATACCGTCCGAAGATATTGGAGGGCACATGCAAGGATTTTTCCTCCTCTAAGGCACCTAGTGAACTGATCTTCCCCTCAGGTGGCCACATCCCCCTCTCTCGCATTTTTGCTGCTAACTACTCCGGATATGCAAACAAGGATCCAATAATCACCCAATGCAGTGTGGTGAGTCTATTGAGAAATATAATGATGACATGTGGAGGAAAAATTGAGATTCTGGGTCCCTGTTACGGAGAGAAATTCCTATGGCTTGGGGTACCACAATAGACAACTAAGACTCCAGAAATCAATCTTTCCCAATATGCAATAGAAATTAAATGTCTAACACTAAAGGACCAGACCTCATACCTTATTCCGGACGGTTGAAGTAGATCCCCATTGAGCTTTCCAATCTTCAGCTTGAATTGATATATTACTTCCTCAACAACAAGTAAACAATACAAGCATACTATATATCATGGTGTTAGAACTATTCTAGCATATATAATCAATAATGTAAAAGCATTTGACATATTCCCATGGATAAAATATTCATTCAAATACACATCATTGGACAGGAAAAGATAGTTCTTATTAATATAAATCAGAGATTAGAAGATAGATACAACCTTTGACGGCACGTCTGCGAACCGGAGAAATTGAATCCCCCACTTGGGCCTCCACCACTTCAATCCTCCATCACTTAGATAGCAAGCTCACTAGCAAAAGGCAAGCTTGGGAAGAACACAAAAGTGCTCCAAGGGACAAAGGGATGCAGACTCAAGCATAAGTTCCGGCAACAATGGAATATAGTTTCTTTGCTCTCAATTCTCTCTTCTGCTTTCAATGTACCAAGGGGTTCCTTATATAACTTTCAATGGGATAATGAAAAGTCAAATTCGTGCGATCTCAAGGCATATGGAAGGCCAGGAGTCATATGAGTCGGATCCATGTCAAGGAAAACTCCAAAAGAATTTTGATTATGCACACATCCCAATGTACGCGGTTATAGGGGTCAAACCCGCGTATGTACGCGGTTATCGGGTTAAAAGACGCGTATATCATTTTTCATATGTTTTTAGGGATGATCAAGGAAACATCAAAAGACAAAAAGTGCTCCATAGGGGCTAATGAGTCTGCAGCAGGACAGGGGAAGGCCATACAAAGTGTGATTCACCTAGAGTGGTGAAATCCGCTATAACAGTCCCAACGAATTCTTCTGAGGATTTCCAGCTATTCCTCCAGCTGCAAAACGTGAACCTACAAATAAATCTTCTATGTGTGCTGGATCACTGAAGATGAATACTGATGATAGACCTGGATGGTCTACCTTAAAGTGATTAGGGAAGATAGATTTCACTATCGAAACCCCTTGTTAGCTGAAGACCCTCGTCTCCAACCCCAACTGTTGTTGTTGCTGCTCTAAAAACCAAACTCAACAATAATAATCATCGATGTCCTTTTTGACTCGATGACCCTTCTTTTATAACTTATCATGTACTTTTAGGGTTTGCATATCACTTTTAGGGTTTGTGCTTTACTTTTTGAATGCATGCAATTCTAATTTCCTGTTGACTTTAAGCCTGAATAAATAAGGCTTTATGTACCATACTCATGACTTAATACTGAATGAATGCTCTGTTCTGCTCCAGGTATCATAGGTCCTCAGTCAATTCCGTTTTTATGCAGTACCCACTCGAACCTATGGGAATTAAGTAGGTTAGTGGGCGTTTGGTGCTTAAGCAGAAGAGGACATTACACAGTCTATGTAGTGGGTGTGTGAAGTGATGAAAATTATCTTCTGTGCATTGTATCCCATGATACTAGTAGTAGTTTGCCTTCCTTCGACCACGTTGTAGAGGTATGGTGAGTATATGGTGTAGAACCAATTGAATGGGTTCACAATACCAACGAGGAAACATAAAGCATAAGAAAGTGTAATACATGCGAATTCATTTGAATTTGCAACTAAATCCGCTGCTTTCCAATAAATCCTTGAGCTCCAATTCCTTCCATGATGCCTCTCAATCCACAACCCATGATTGAAACACGGACACATTCTACCTTCGTGATGTGTTGAAATCAGATGAAAAAAGGAAATTTCCTTTTAGGAATGGGAAGAGGAGGAGTGTACAATCCTTGTACGTTGGTTAATAACTCTCCTCTAGCACACACAATCATGACACATGCTCCCTACCACAAGCAACACACCTGCGAGGTTTTTTTATAAAATATCTTCAAGTTGTAGCCTTAAGTGGCTCAAAAATTAAAATACGAGAGATTTTGTTTGCATAGAAACTCTAAATGGGATCATGGTTGTATATAAGAAGACTTTCAGTTTCCAACATATCAATTTTTGGAAGAGTCAACCAACATTGTTTAAGCATGGGTTTTTTCTTATACTTGTTTGATCGAGAAATCATCCTGTTTTGGGGATTAATCCTTTATTGCCCAGCTTGCCGAAGATGAGGACCCATAATTCTCTTGAGAATGAGGATTTTACAAATAAATGGACAATATTTTCCTCAAATGCTGGACACATCATGCATTGTGAGGGTCCTTTGATTCTTCTCTTTTTTAGATTTTCTTCGATGAAGCTTTTCCCATGAACCAAAATCCAATAGAATAAATATATTTTTGGGATCCCATCTGATAATGAAATCTGTTTCCACATAAATGAAAGAGGGGGGGGAGCCCTTTCCTAGAGAGGAGAAGAATATATCCATGAGAGACAAAGTATTCACCTTGAAGGCCCCATCATCTTATATTGGCCACATTTTGATTTATAGGAGCAACCCCTGCTAATAGCCTTTTGAGTTTTCCATAAGCTTCTCAAAGGCAAGGAGGCACTAGTAGAGTAGCCTAGCTATCACAAAAACCTTTATCAACATCCCGTATGTAAAGGTCCCACAACTGGCGAATTCCATTATACTTCATATGAGTTTGAAGAGTGTGAAGATCCTAGTGAGTTTACAGTGGAAGATTTTGAAATATTATCCTTCTAGATATTTATTCGTTTCCTGTTTCCAGGAATCCAATATAACTCATATTTGAAAATTTATATGGAGGCTTTACATAACTTCCATATATGGGAGCAATTACATCTTGTTAAGGCTTACGAGTTTGATTCCCTCAAGGTGTTTTTTGTGTATCACCTAATTAACCCAACCTTTTTTTAGAGAAACTATATGCCATAGGAGTTTGGCTCCTAAAGAAAAATTAACAAGTTGAGGATCTCTTACTTGCGCCCCCCCAAGACAAAAGGAGCTTTTAAAATATTCTAGCTGACCAAATGAATTTTCTTCTCATTGTTTCTTCTCCCTTTCCACAAGGAGGTCCTTAATTTTTTGTTAATTTGATTTAAGATACCTTTTGGTCCAAGGAAAATAACACATTGGAAAATTGGAAGAGCTGAAAGAACAATTTTTAGAAGCACTAACTTACCTATTGGATTGAGCCATTTAGACCCCCACTGGGTAAGATTATTCTTGAGTTTCACAAGAATGGCCTCCCAAACATGAACTTTGGTGAGGAAAAGGTGACTTATAGGCCCAAGTTTTTAAAGCTCACCTAGTTTGTTGTTGCATGCATCCCTAAGATCCTTAGATTGACCGTCATGGTTCATTTCAATCTATATTCCAGTAGTATATGCCACTCTTGCTTTTGTTTATACTCCCCCCTCACATTTTACAGAAAGAAATAAGAATTGTTCCAAACCATTGAACCATGATTATAGAGGCACCTCCAATGAGGAGTGTATCATCGACAAACTGCGAATGATTTATTTCTTTGGCCCTAGACCCCATGCTTATCCTTGGAATATTCCCCTCTTTTCTTTCTTCCTCCATAATCCTGCTTAGAACATCTACCATGATGATGCACAAGAGAGGCAAAAGAGGGCAGTCTTGCCTTAAACCCCTTCTTCCCTGGTTTTTTCCATTTAGTGTTAAGCACTATACACTCTCTAGTTTATTTTGGCTTAATCCATAACCATGTAATACTCCTTGCTTGCACAAAGAGCTAATAACATATCTTCCATACAACTATTATGAATTTTTCATTAAGCTTCCACTATTATATAAAGTTTAATATTGTAACAATGTATCACTTTGTGATATTGCAATTGCAACTTTTGTGGTATTGCAATTGCAATTCAATGGTGCAATTGAAGTCATGCAAGGTGACAAGTCTCACAATGTTTAGTGTTGGGTACCTATGAGGTCTCAACCTATCCCTCGACACATATCCTTAAGTAAACCCAAGTGCATGGTTGATGCATGGTACAACACTATAACATAGAAAAACCATTTCTTCCTGCCCTCACAAAGTACAACATCCACGCCCCCTTGTGGTGGTGCACTATTGCATGTCATCGGCAAGCACCTACAATCGATGTAGGGATGGACAACACCAAGACTATCCTTACGATAACAATGTAGGGTGAATGCATACATTGATAGCAAAATAAGAAACCACGTTAATACAAGATGTACAGATTAGTGTTTTTATTGAAATTTGCTACAATGTAGGTCAAATGCATAAACAATGATTGCAAAGTAAGAAACCACACTAACATATAATGGATATTATAGGGTTTTACATAAATCTTCTTACCTACTAATAAAATACGAGGCAACAAACAACACCAACAACATAAATGCACACCCTCACCCTCCACTCACTTAAAAGGTGAGGGTGTGCACTTGTGTTGTTCACACCCCCCACACCCACCCTCAAAGAGAGTGAGGGTCTATATTTGTGTTGCTCATACCCTCACCCCCTTCTAGCCACCCTCCTAGGAAATGAGTGTGCATTTGTGTTATTGCTACATCCCTCACCGCTCCATGAGGTGGCAACCAAATTTGTTTGCACACCCTCACCTCCCTCGAGAATGCATTTGTGGTGTTGCAAAGATATACATCC
Source organism: Pseudotsuga menziesii (assembly GCA_001517045.1). Taxonomy (NCBI): domain Eukaryota; kingdom Viridiplantae; phylum Streptophyta; class Pinopsida; order Pinales; family Pinaceae; genus Pseudotsuga; species Pseudotsuga menziesii. The sequence continues at coordinate 102,060 of LPNX010268370.1, read as the reverse complement.
TCTCCTCTCAATAACTACATATCTCTTGCGAATTATGCTTCATCATTTCTCCAATTTTTGCACAATCATTAAAAGACAAAACTTTATGCAAAAGATTTGGGGTTGATTGATGTTGTTGTTGCAGAATGAAACTCATACATTATGGTGTTAAATAAAGTCAGATTAAGGTTGAGTGATAAAAATGATATTCTTGTTTGGGATTGGAAAGGGGCAAATGGATTTATTTATGCTAAAAAGGCATACGAAGGTATCTTGGAGGACTCGATGGATTTTCTCCAAAATGGTGGGTTAGACCGCTTTGGAAATGGAAGGTTCCCATGAAAATTAAATGTTGTGTGTGGATTTGTTTGGAGAAAAAAATTCTTACTTGGGAGAATCTACCGAAGATAGGCTTTATGGGTCCTAGTAATTGTTCTCTCTGTAGGAATTGCGAGGAAACGGTTTCACATCTTTTTGTTCATTGTACCTTTTCAAAAGCATGTGGCTAGAATCGTGCAAGACTTTGAATTTTTTTTTTTTAATGTATGGTAGGCTTCAAATTTTCAGGAATGTATGATGAGAGGGTTTAGTAAAAAGGTAAAATATAATGAAATCCCACTTTTGCTATTTGGGAAGTGTGGAAGGCAAGGACCATATATATTTTTGAAGGTGTTAAACCATTAGTTTTTATCGTTTCTTCAAGGTCTATCAATTTTTTCTTAAATATTATAAAGGAGAAAAATGCAAAGATGTTAGAATCCATAATTGCCATATTTTGATGAACATATATCATTGGGATTTTTGTTGGTGTAGAAAATGGTGGGGGTGATATTCTTATGAAGATTAAGAGAGGCCATGATATTCACTTATGCTTAGGGGTTGACAAAGGCATAGATACAAAGGCATAATTATTAGGATCGTGGGGACTACGTTGGTTTGCAAAACGCAGAGGCAATCATAACTTGCAGGTTGCTGGTGATTCACTTGCCATAATTGATTGGGTTGCTTACCGTACTTAGTTGCATGTGCTTGATTTAGAACAATGGGCGATCAGGGTTCTGGACCTTTGGAACCGGTCTACTTCTCTATCATTTACTCATGTCTATCGTGAGTTCAACAGTTTGGATAACAACCTTTCTAAAAGGTTGTTGGGGAAATGGATGGTATGATTCATTTTGAGGAATGGTTGGATGACGAAAAGATTGATACAAAGGTACTAGAAATTTTCTAGTTTTTTTAATATGTTAACTATTTTATAATTTGAGTCTATAAAAGTAATCTTTTGAAAAAGTTTGAATATGTTGAAGATAAGACTGTATTTTTTGTTTGCTTTTTGTATTAAAGAAGGTGACAATAAGAAAATAAAATATTACCAATAAAAAAGTAAAATATAAATGTACAGTCCTTATAAGTTTGATTCCCTTTGAAGATGAATAACAAACTATGATTTTTTCTTCTTGCAAAGAGATTAAACAACAAACGAAGGCCACTGATTGACCCAAACTAGCCTATCAAATTATCAACGAGGTATCACAATTTGCCGTATCTACTTTCCAATTAAATGTGAACAAACAAGTAGGATAAAAAATCTAAATTTAAAAAACTACCAAAATAACATGTTTTGCTTATATATAAATCTCAATAAATAACTACGATAAATAACTGCGATAAATAAACTTAAAATTACATATTGGGTAAAACAATAAAGCTTAAAGCTTATACCAGATCGTTTAAAATATTAAACTTGAATACTTCAAATATAAATCTTTACACAAATCACCTCAGCGTTACAAAAATATCCACATATCCACATCATTGATCTTATATTCATATTTGAAATTGTTACTGTGTAACCCAACCGCTTCATGATGGACCTCAAGGCCTTTTACGCTGTGTGATGTAAATCCCTAACCGCAAGGAAATTCAAATTGTGACGTGTTATTAAAACTTCCGGAAAGATCAACTAACAGCGGCAGAGCATTCTTTGGGTTGAAATGGAAAGCTCTCAGAATTCATGTTCCCCTAACTGTGCTTATATAATCGAAATTTTGAGATGCTAGTGACCTAGAAAGTTTGTAAACGAATTTATAATAAGGGTTTTGTTTAATCTCACGCTCGGCGTGCATGAACCGAAAGAGCTGCCATGGAAGACGCAGCCGAAGTTCGGAGGATCCGTTTGATATTCGAAGATCAAAATATGCTAAGCAGAAGGCAGAGATCAGAGGGATTGAAGCACTCCTGGATGATTGTGAAGCCGCATTTGAAGACTATAGCTGACATTGCAGTTGATATTTCCTTTACATTCCAGCTTCATCGCAGTTGTCCCCATGGCGTTTTGCTATCGGTAAGGGTTTCTTTTATAAATAAACTTTTGTTCATCATCTTTTCTATGTCATGAATATGCGAATTACAAGGTAATTCACACAGGAGTTCTGCAAAATGCTTCGTCATAGGTTGAAAGAAATGCATTTCTTGAAAAATGTCGTCATTGGCCGAAGCTTTGCAAAGTATTGTTCAAGTAAATTGGATTTCAATTTTTCTTTGGTAGATACAGAGTCGGGTTGGACAACTTAATGTTTAGTCAATTTTTCATTCTCTGATTAGCACCTTTGAACAGTCGTCTATTGAAATTTGAAGGAGTCTGTTTAAGGCAAGTCAAATTACAATCTGCTAAGATGTATTGAACTTAGACCTGGGTTTATTAGCATGTACTCCAAAAACGAGGGCGATGCATTTTATATCAAAGCCTTTCCATCTTGTCTGAAAAATGAGTTCCGATAATATGAGTATGTTAGTCGACTTCCAGTGAGTGCTGGTTTGTTCAAAGGGTTCTTGAAGTTGCAGAAGAATTTGAGGTGATTGAATACTTCCACGTCTCCCTTGGGTAAATGTAATGTCCCTACCCAAATCTGCTTGTAAAGGTTGAGAGTTGAGACTTACTGCGGTGATGTGGTATCTTTCCGGTTTATGACTTCCGTCAAACACTTAGTTGCCAACCTCAAATTACACCTCTAGATGACTGCTGTACTTGTTTGTGTGATTGAGCTTGTTTCAGAAGAGGTTCTGGTTACTCATTTGGTCAAACACTTCACCTCAAACACCACTGTAGTATCCCTCACTAGTTTGCTGCTAGTTATGGGCTGAGTTTGGTGTTGATTTATGGACTATCTGGTATATGACTTTTGCCAAACAGTTGGTCTTGCAACTCTTTAAGGACTGATATTCTTGTGTGGACTGTTGGTTGTGTTTGGGGTGTCCATGAGAGGCATGTATTTGAACAAATAACTCATATTTAATGTATTCTAAATTTACCATGGAAAATACATGATGGAATTAAAGACTTGCTTGCATTTACTTCCATGTAAAGTGGACTCTCTAACATAAATAACAGCAGCAAACAAAAGCTTGTAACAGCTACAATACACCACAGCAGGCCTCAAATACAAAGCTTCTCTAACCTGGGAAATACTGGCCAAAGTTAGCAGGTCAAAGATGACTGTAGCAACTTTTAGACGCCTGGAAATGGTGATTATAGTGGCCAGAATTCTCTCTCTGTCTCTTTGCCGAAGATGCTAGACTATATTGGGATGAATATATCCTCTTACACAATTCATTTAGTGCTGAAACGAACCTCTCACAATTCTGGAAATGCTGTGGATAATTTCTGAAAGATGGTAGTCTTGAAAAATGCGCCCAGTGTTGATGTTTCTCCAGGTTGCAGCATCGGGCAAACATTCTGCAGACATTCTCCCAGAGGGGTCATGTGAATTGACCAATGGCTAGTGGAGAATGGCCCTGGTGTAGTCTTGATTAGTCATGTGAAGTGACTAAGAGTGAATAAGGCTCGAGGTACGTAGCCTTGATTAGTCATGTGAAGCTAAGTCACCTGGTTCGAATTCGTGTTCGAATTCGACAACCTTGAAATTCGTTAAAAAATCGAGAATAAAAATTTTCTTGATAAAATTCGGCATTAAATTCGAGACCTTATAAAATTTGAAAATATATAAAGTTTAAAAATAAAATAAAAAAATAATGATATTTTTAATAAAATTCATGTCATAATTTATAAACAATAATCTTTACACATTAAACATATATTTGAAATGTTGTTGAAAATAAAAATATATATGATTTTTTTTAAAACATAACATATAAACATAGCACATTAAACATTAAAATATATATTTAAAAAATATTAAAAATTAAAATATATATTTTAAAAACATAAAACATTAATACATTAAAACATATATTTAAAAAACATTAAACTTTTTAACATATAATTAAAAAACATTAAACATTAAGCATTAAATATATATTTAAAAAAAAATTGACTGAAAGTCAAGTCCCCGCAGCCTCGCAAACAACGAGACCCCGCAACCCGCAAACGGCAAGACCCTGCAACCCACAAACGGCGAGACCTCCAGGACGATGGCTTCACGACAATGAACGATGGCTTCACAACTATCGAGATTCGATTGCAGGTGGATTCACGACTATCGACTGCTGCCTCCCCACTTCACAACGACCTCCAGGACGATGGTTTCAAACTCATTTTGGTAGGGTAAACCTTCCCACTTCACGGCGACCTCCAGGACGATGGCTTCAAACTCATTTTGGTAGGGTAAACCCTTGGGCCGCTGAAACGGCATTAAAATCGCCGATTTCCAACGATCCAGATCGCCGACCACATAAAAACGGCGAATTTCGAATTTCTAGGCGAAAATTCGCCGTTTGCGGTGACTTAGATGTGAAGTGGCTAAGAGTGAATAATGCTAGAGGTCACATTGCATACTTTTTGCAGGAGTGCTTTGTGATAGAGTGATCTATTCTAGATTAGAGTGAGTTGACTTGTTTATTTGATCGGAGATTTCATTCCATTGTGAAATATACAATGTTTAATCTAATGTTGAATTTGGCATAGGATCTAAGAAGAGATTGGGACTTCTTAGAGTGGGGTCAAATCAACATTAGAGCTCTATGTGAATAAACGTGCATGTGATGAGATGGACATCAACAAGGACAACTTTTCTACTATGAAGAAATAACCAAGAAGTCAAGTCAGCCATTGAAGAAGTCCCAAATATCATTGAAGAAGTCCCAAGGAAAGATTGAAGAAAAAAAACAAGGTGCACTTTCCAAGGAGGGCTAGTGAAGATCACAAGGAGTAATTTTTGGGGTTTTTATTTTTTCTTATAGGTTTGCTATATCTCCCTAGAGATTCACTAGGGTTTTTTTAGAAGAAGGGTACATTCTTATGTGCCAGGGTTTCTCTTCATGAATGATATTGTACTTGAATTGGATTGATTTCTTCTGAGAAAAGTTGGCTGGGTTTTCTCCTTGTTGGGTTTCCCAGAATAATTTTTTTGTGTCTATTGTGCATGGCTATGTTCCTATGATCTTTTATTTCCGTTGCAATTTAAGTTGAAATTTTCAGTGTGCAATTATTCAATGAAAACTGTGGGATGATATGAATGCTTGAAATCATTGTGAAATAATTGTCAAGATTTGGAAATAGATTAAAAATTCAACATAGCATCATAGCGGTTTTGAAAGACAACCATTTAGCAGCTTGTCTTCCAAGTTTGAACTCTTCCAGCCTGCCTAAAATTGGATTAAATACTAGTGTCCTAGAGGTCGCCTTAGCAGGGCGCATCTATTTGTGGAGTCATGTATCAATTTTGTCAAATTTCAATTTTGACCTAATTCTTGCTGGGATTAGGGTTTTTGGATTAGATTTCAAAATTCTGTCAAGATGGTGACAAGTCTCAAAATAGAAGACAGGTTGGATGTGTAGAATTTTTAGCATTAGCATAAACTTTTAAAATTTGTAGATAAACATAAATAGATCAGCAGTGTAGTATAAACACATTCATCACAGCAACACACATTGACACAATATTTTTCACTGGGGAAACCTTCAAAGGACAAAAACCCCAAAAGCATTAATAGCTCATCTCGTAAATGAGATGGCTTAAGAAATTTTTCAAAAAGTTCCTCAAATTCCAGATCTGGAATTTACAACAGTTTCAATGAAAATTATCAGCAAAAAATCAGATTGATAAAATACAACCACATTTTCCAGAATTTCTCAAATTTCTCAAATTAGGGCTTTTTGAGAATTTTCTCTCTCTTGCCCCAGCAACTTACAGGCTGCCCGAAAAAACAGCTTGCCTGCCCGGATCCACTGTTTGCTACCCAATCTACTGTCCGGCCTGCCCGATCCATTGCCCGATGCCCAATCTACTGCCCGGCTGCTAGATCTCCTTCCTGGCTGCTTGATCTACTTGCCTGGCTGCCCGATCTGCCTACTTGGCTTCCTAGTCTGCTGTTGAGGTGACTAGGCACTTGGCCGTAGGCTGGGCCGAGCCCTGCCCTCTGTCTTGGGGCCTGCTATATAGCAGCTCGTGGACTGTACAGTCAGCCCGGGGCTGCCACTTTAGCAGCCCTTAGTTTGCACTGTCAGCTTGGGTCTGCTGTAGGGTAGCTCGTGGCCACGGTAGCCCCACAGGGGTATGCCTGTAGCAGGCTGTCCGTGGGTGCCAATAGGGCAGTGCCCTAAAGTGGCCTGCCCAAATGAATAAAACAACCCGAGAAAGAGAAGGAGAGGAGCTGCCTGAATTGTCCTTGGCTGCCCGGAAAATGAAGAGCTGCCCAGAATAAAAAAAACTGATAAAACCCTAGCTGAGGGTTTGCTGAGAGAAGGTGGATGCCCTTGTTGAGGCAAAACAAAACTTCTTCGAGAAAAATAGTAGCTCCACCTGTGAAAGAGAACTTGTGTGTGTAAATGAGAAGACTTGATCTTCTTTTATAGCCTTTGTTCACCTGTAAGTGGACAAGATTAGGAAAAATAAAAATAATAATATTTTAAATTTTTATTCTTTTTCTAATTTCACTTTCACTTTTACAAAAAAAAAAGGTACTTTTATTTTTCCTTTGACTTCTACCAAAAGTCCTTATTTAATTTTGATTCCACTTGTGGTCCTTTTCCTGTGGTACAAAAGTCTCTATTTAAATTGACTTTTGACTTTGACCTTTTTCCAAGTGCCCTTGTGGTCATTACCTTTGTACCTTTTTGATTTCAAAAGTACATCATCATAAACCAAGAGAGTTATTAATGCTTTTACTTTGCACACTGTGTGACACCTAGATCTGGTACTAGGGTAACTTAACCAAGGGTAGCCGATCCTTGGAGAAGCACACCAAGCCCATAAATCAAGGGTCAAAGTGCCACACACATGCCTAGACCCAGTCTAGGGCTTATAGTGTCTTCATTCTCCAAGAGAATGGCTACTCAGAACTAAGCTGAGTCTACCAGTCCCAGACTGGTCTACATCGTGGTCCCTGACCAGATGTCTACTCAACACAAGGTTTGTTGCCGCCTTTCACACACCTGGGTCACGTGGCAGAAATCTTCAAGCCACTCGGTGTGTCCTTGGGGGCAAGTCTCGAGTCAAGGCTGTCACCTTGTTCTTGACTCCTCCGTTTAGGCTCAACTCATAACGAAGCCAAGGGGGGTAGACCCTATTAAGTTACTAAGGATAATTACTTAGTATGGTGATGTTAAACTGAATGAGTTACTTAGGAGTTTGAAATTTAACTATAGACAATCAAAGATGACAAGATACAAAAATGAACACACGAAAGCACAATGCTGAGACACAATATATATATAAAGCAAGAAAATAACCAGTGCCTTAGAATGGAGTCAAAAAATAGAATCAATGTACTTGCATGTGCTTGGAGTGAATGTTTTGCAATTGCCTCTTGGTATGTCTTAAGTTAAATTTGAGGTGTGAGTTGATTAAAATTAGGCGAAGGGGTGGACTCCAGATATACCCGAGAGTACTTGGAGTATGTCCAAAACTAAACCTTCATGGCTACCCGCAAGGAATATGTGGGCTGAATGGAGTCTCTAGGGCTATTGTTCATAACGCACCCGTTAGGGTGTGACAGAGATCGGCGCCTCGAGGTCACTTTTCAGAAGTTCCCGCTTCCTTTGGGTATTTTGCCACCGTGATGGTTTGATCCAGGTGTTGGATTTTCACCTGTTGGTTTGTTAATTTGGGAGAGTGAGTACTAATTATACTAGTCACTCAAGTGCTTTTGATACAGCTTGACTGATCGGACGAACCGCAGCCAAGTGCAGAGCATACACACCGGAGTCTTGTCAATTTTAGTAAATTTTACAATGGGTGTTCTTGTTTAAAAGAAAACCCTCCAGGAACCTCTTTCGATCCAAGTGGATCTCAATCGTGGAATTAAGGAAGGGGTAATTTTATAATAGTTGAAAAACAAATGACAGAAAAGAAAACAGATACACAATTCCGGTTTTCTAATTAGTCCTATCACGAATCTCTTTCCCCTTTTGGGTTAATCGGGAAGTCGTGGGGTAAGTATTAAGATTACTTTGAAATATCAAATATGGAATATGAAACTGATAATGAATTAAAGTATACTACCCTGTAGATTAGAGCTAAGCTAGATTTAAGAAAGATGAACGAAAAAGCAAAAAAAAGGACACGGACGCAAATCCCCCCAGGGGGGATGGGGAATGGGCTCGAAAGAGCCTATTCAAAAATTATTTTTATTAACAGCGGTTACAATATCAGAGAACTGATATAATTCCTCTTGATCCTTATACGGAGTGAAATCAAGAGCTTATAAAGTGCGAAAATTAAAGGTTTTAGTCAAATGGGAGATCCCTGGGGGGATTTGAACGCTCTTGAGGCCACTTCCGAACAACAGCTTCCTTTCTTTTCTGTCAAATCTAGA